>JAYMFT010043763.1:0-30103 GCA_038088735.1 Panulirus argus | reverse complement strand
CCTGACATGGAGAGTGTAGGATGGTTCCGGACACCACTTTAACGCTCCTCAGTCAGGACGGTAGTACCACCCTGGGCAGCTGTTGTCAACAACATGAGCATGAGTAAGAGGAAAGAAGCAATATTACCTATCTAATGAAAATCCAACAAGGTATAGGAAGGCAGCAGCAGATATGAAAATGTGTGATGCATGCATTAATATGCTTGTGTAATAGAGCTCCAGCCCTATCTATGAAAAGGAGAGATGAAGTGCATATCCTCAAAAGACTAAGAAAAGTCTAACATGATTCAGCAGAGACACTAACAAGAAAGTAATGTTTGCAGAATACAAATGAACATTTGTATAAACATCCATTTTAGATTAAGTTTCGAACCTTTGAATGAGAGCTGAAAACCAGTGACATTAGTGATTTCATCAAGTTTTATTAATATTTGACAAAGTGTAGTGAAATCAGCAACTTGAACTAAGGTTTGGGGTATTTATTTGGATGTGTAATTTGGCTATATCAAAAGTAGATCGAGAAATGAAGAAAATGTAATCAATGAGTATCATCAAAATCTAATGGGATTAAGCAAAGATACTGATCATAAGCAATATGAATAGAAACTTTGATGCATAATTTGACTGCTTTCAACTGTGAGGGGATAATGAATAAAAATATGTAATGTAACTGTTCAACCATGAAGGGGTAGTTAATTAAAATGCATAACCTAACCAATCCTGCTCAAAAATGATGTTATCTAACAGGGCTAATTACTGATAAGTAAAGTGAAGCAAATATGAGATTAGGACGAGAAATTTTACCAAGTTTGAGCCTAATGCAGTACAACTAGAAAAAAAAAGTAATGATTCTATTAGAAACTTGAAGTTTAGGATTCAATGACAAAGATGGAAAGCCAAAGGGCTGGGTAACATGAGTCCATCTTTGAACCTGAACTAAAGGTTACTGGAAGTAAAACCCTCACTGTGATCAGTACTAATACACTTCCTATCTTTTTCTTCATACGTTCTTACTGTCTCCTGCGTTAACAAGGTAGTGCCAGAAACACACAAAGAAAGGTCACATTGGCTCAAATCCATTCTCTAACTGTCATGTGTAATGCAACAAAACCACCACTCTCTATCCACAACCAGGCCCCAAAAGACCTCTCCATGGTTTACCTCGGATACTTCACAAGCCCTGGTTCAGTCCACTGACAGCATGTTGACCCCAGTATACCATACTGCTCAAATTCACTCTATCCTATGCACGTCTTTCACCCACCTGCATGTTCAGGCCCTGATCATTCAAAATCTTTTTCATTCTATCATTCAATCACCAATCTTTTCTCACCGTTCTCCTTATTCCCTCCACTTCTCACACATGTATCCTTTTTGTCACCTTTTCCTCACTAATTCTCTCTATATGTCCATAACATTTCAGCACATCCTCTTCAGCTCTCTCAACCACAAAACTTATCACCACACCTAACTCTTGTCCTTTCATTAATTACTCAATCAAACCATCTCACACCACATATTGTTCTTAAACATTTTATTTCCAACACATTCACCCTCCTCTGCCCATGTCTTGCATCCATACCTTCTATGTACAATACCTTCTACATATCCATTTCTGCCTTCCTAGATAATATTATCTCTTTCCATAAAATTCTTCTGTTTATCCAGAACCTTCGCCCTCTCACCTACCCTATGACTTACTTCTGCTTCTATTTGCTGCCATGTCCACTCCTGGGTATGTAAAACACTTCGTTTCTTCCAAGTTTTCTCTATTCAAACCCACACCCCAAATTAACCTGTCCCTTAACCCTGTTCAACCTAATAACCTTGCTTTCATTCATATTTACTCTAAACTCTCTTCATTCATGCACTCTTTCAAAACTCAATCACAACTTAATTCACATCCCAGGCCCTCTCATCCCCTAGAGATTATATACTCATCCCTCTCTCCAGGACTCCTACATTTATCTTCCTCACCACTCCATCCATCAACAAATTGAACAACCATGGTGACATCAAACACCACTACCATAGACCAACCTTCACTTGGAACCATTACTCTCCTCTCTTCTTACTTGTACACATGCCTTAAACCCCTGGTAAAAACTTTTCACAGCTTCTAGCAGCTTTCCTCCAACACCGTATATTCTTAAGACCTTCCACAAGGCATTTCTCAAACCTATCATGTGCTTTCTCCGGATCCATAAATGCCATAAGCAAATCCATCTGTTTCTGTAAGTATTTTTAACATGCATTCTTTAAAGCAAACATCTGATCCATACATCCTCTACCACTTTTGAAACCATGCTGTTCCTCCCCAGTCTGATGCTCTGTGCATGCATTCACCCTCTCAATCAATACTCTCCCCCACAACATACCACGTACACTCACCACACTTATAACTCTGTAATTTGTATATCCACCTTTATTCCCCTTTCCATATAAAATGCCACTATGCACACATTCTGCCAATCCTCAGGCACCTCAACTTTATTCATAGTGGGTTTAGTTTAGTTTATTTTAGTCTATTCACCACAGCTACATTTCAAAATACTTATATTCAATAAAGTATTTAAAGTACATACTACAATATGCATACTACAAGAAAAAACAAAGATAACTGTAGTCCACAAAATATTAAATTGATTAAGCAAAACACCAATACATCTGGAAACAACACACAAAACACTATTCGAACAAGTAAAATATACCATGAATTAATTTATAAGTTATGCTATGGGGAAGAAAATTGACAAATAAATTTTCTAACCTGTTAACAATGAAGGTCTGTCTTACATTCACTGTGAATGGACATGCCTCAACTACATGCTTCTCACCTATCAACCTCTACGAGGCCACACAAACACACACACAAATGCTCATAAAGTAAAAGGTGACCACACCCCCATCTGTTCTAGTGCCCTGTCTCCACTG
Organism: Panulirus argus; assembly: GCA_038088735.1. Lineage (NCBI taxonomy): Eukaryota > Metazoa > Arthropoda > Malacostraca > Decapoda > Palinuridae > Panulirus > Panulirus argus. Next base: position 27,169 of record JAYMFT010043763.1, on the reverse strand, counting down.
CCATTCTGTGCCCAGATACACAGAACCACTTGAATGATATGCGGTACAACTTATTGATCATATGCTTTTTCTTGTCAGTATCATGTGCAGAGAAACTTGGTTTTACCTCTTAGTATGCAATACACCTTGACGAGTCTGAATTAGCAACAGCGTTGTGAATATTTCTGATGGCCCCTCACAAATTTTCCTGTCTGTGTATTATAATGCATGGCATTTCTAATGGCAAGTTACAAAGAATCGTCATGTGTAGTAGATCTTTAGGACCACATTACCTTGAAAACTTATGTTGCTTAGATTTGATTAAATCTGGTAACCAACAAGTTGCCTGCCTCAACGTAATACACTTGGTTCGGTGTTGTCCCTCTACCCTTATGAGTTGCTTTAACACCTAGTTGGACTCGCACCAGTACATGAGTGATGATATAAACAATGCGTCAAACATCCGTCGCTTCACAATGAATGGCACATCATTGTCCTTTTTTGCAAATGATACAAATTTCAATATGTGACACAGTATGTATTCTTATGGCCGAGGACAAAGAACCATCATTCATGAACGGCAAACCTAAGTAAACATAACTCACACAGCACTCTATTACCAACTCGTTCACACAAATCGGCACAGTGTTCCTATCTTAGTCATTTATTACAAAGAAACTAGTTTTATTATCATTTACTACCATGCCATAGTCTCGACAAAACTGCTGCAGTAACTCTACCCTCTTAATCATATTATATCTACTTGTCGACAATAATGCAGTGTCATCCACCATTACTAAAATATGTAACCGTTCTAAAAATCTTTCCAAGTCGCATTTTCTTTCATCATTTTTATCAACTCATTCACAAAAATTATGAACAAGAAACACATGGGTGGCAATCCTTGCTTGACCCCAGTGTTGCTGTCTTGACGGCAGTACTCATGATACTTTCAGTCACATGGTACATCATCACTATGACCGCCAGCATCAACATCCCAAAGCCTAACCTCTTTAACGTTATGAATAACCAGTACCTAAGGACTAAATTATATGCTTTTGAAAAATCAACAAAAGTCATAAACAGTTTAATCTTTTTTCATCTTGCTGTGCTTGTAAGGAGGCGCAGGGTAACAATGTGCTCTTAGCAACCTCTGCTCCCTAAATGGCAGAAGCTAATGACTCAATTGCTCACATAACACATAATATATAATTTGGAAATACAGTTAATCACATTGATTCCTCTATAGTTGTCAATATTCTGTCTATCTCCCTTCTCAAAGATCATAAAAACTTTAGTCCTTACCCATGAAAATATTAAAATTGAACAGGGTTGATATGGACAACATCCACTGTGCTGGTAGGAGTGAGAACACGCCCAGGGGAAACCCATCTTGCCCATACCCTTTATCAAGCTTCATCTTCCTCACTTGCTCATGCATCTGTGCAGCCAAGAGGGGTTCATCCATAATAGGGATGGTGATATCTGTGGTCATATCACCTTTATCTTTATCAGCTAAGTTTGGGGGACTCAAGACAACCTCAGAGTAAGCTCTAAACTCCCTGTCACTGGGGCCCAAACCATCACCATGCCAATCAATACTAAAGTCATCCTTTCAATTAATGGCACTCCACACCCTGGTATCATTCAAATCATTTAGTAGCCACTCCCATCTACCCAGATTGACACTACCTTGCCCCACTCCCTGTTCACCCACATACAAACACTACTCTACACACACAAGTATACGACATCTATTATACTGCTCTCAGAATCATCAATATCTAAATTTCCATCAATAGGGGCCATTTGTCCAAACTTTACAAACATTTCCTTATCAATTCATTTAAGTCTATATGGTTTCCTAACCAATCTGTCTTGCCAGCATTAACATGGAAAGTGGCATGATCTCCCAGCAATGCTGCCCTGGCCAGGAGGCCATCTAAATCAACGCCTGTATTGGCATTAGTTACCATGATGGGGGCATGATCAGAGGGAAGATCACCTCACTGTAATACAGAAAAAACACTCAAATGGCAAATCAGTGTCAGAGATGCAACACATATACTGTATCTAACCCTAAGACCCATGTGTCATGCCTCCATTACACTTTATTACTGGGAAAATTTTTATGATGTGGCTTAAGACTATAAATTACAAGCAAAGATTAATACAAGTGGTAGATAATAGTTCAGAGTTATCATTAAGCATATCAATACCATCATGAATCTCTGGGTATGACAATTCATTGGCATTAGAAAACTCCATTATAATGTTAATAACTCCCTCACATTCTTACAAAAGCTCCTGTTCATATTGCCAATTATGACATGTCTATTATGCATAAATCTAGAGTACAATTTCTCTTGGACTAATGCAAATGAATTATGAGGACATTATCATGAATTATATGGTGGAATTTAACTGAAACCAATCAATACTCCTTGTATACTACAGAATTTCAATCACACTTGATCCCCTGTGACTGTCATATCATGCTCCAATCCAAATGAGATAACCAATTCTTAACACACGCAACCATCCCTCTCCTATCAACAAAGCCAACCACCTTACTTCTGAACTTTTCATATCCATGGGATGACAACCAATTAATAATACAGCCATCCCCTTTCTTAATAAATGCAACAGCAATACCATCCACTCTGGCTGCCTTGCCACATTTCATCTTATGTAAGGTTTTCACCACCACTTCTTTCTTCACCAAACCACTCTCCAAGGCTCTCTCACTTTGCATACTACCCCAAACCTTACACCCTACATCTGCCACCCAATCATCAAACACATTCAACAGTCCTTCAAATACTCAATCCATTTCCTCCTAACTTCATCACTACCTGTTACCACTTCTCTTTTGTCCCCTTCACCGATGTTCCTATTTATTCTCTTGTTTTTCACACATTATTTATCTCCTTCCAAAATATCTCATTCTCCTTCAAGTTTACTGATACTCGCTCACCCCAACTTTCATTTGCCCTCCTTTTCAACCCTGGCACTTTCCTCTTGATTTCCAGCCAGCCAGTTTCTCTTATACATTCCCTAATAATCTATGCTCCTTCCCTGTACATACCACCCAAACACCTTTCTTTTTTCTTTCACTATCAATTTTAGTTCTTCATCCCACTACTCATTACCTTTTCCAATTTGCTCACCTCCTACCTTTTGCATGTCATATGCCTCTTGCACATGCCAGCAGTGCTTTCTTAAACAGCTCCAATTCCTTGCCCACTCCCCTTACTTCATTTACTGTCACCTTTTGCCATTCTACACTCAATCTCTCCTAGTATCTCTTCACACATGTCTCTTTTCCAAGCTCATTTACTCTCACCACTCTTCTCATCAACATTGTTTCCTCTTTCCGAAAACCTCTATAAATCTTCACCTTTGCCTTCACAAGATAGTGAGCAGACATCCTACCAGCTGCACTTAGCACATTTACGTCCAAAAGTTCCTTTTTACACGCCTATCAATTAATATGTAATCCAATAATGCCCAATGACCATCTCCTAGACTCATATATGTATACTTGTGTATGTCTCTTTTTAAATCAGATATTCCCAATCACCAGTCCTTTTTCAGCACACAATTCCACAAGCTGTTCACCATTTCCATTTATAATACTGAATACCCCATGCCCCCCAGTTATACCTTAAACAGCCATATTACTCACTACTGCATTCAACTTACCCATCACTAACATCCAGTCTCTTACATCACAACTGCTGACACACTCATCCAGCTGCTCCCAAAATACCTACCTCTCATGATCCATCTTCTCATGGCCGAGTCCAAAAGCACTAATAATCACCCATCTCTTGCCATCCACTTACATTTTCACCCACATCAATCTAAAATTTACTTTCTTACACTCTGTCACACACTCCAACAACTCCTGCTTCAGTAGTGCTATGCCTTCCTTTGCTTATCTTCTCACTAACCCCTGACTTTACTACTATGACATTTCCAAACCTTTCTTCCCCTGTACCCTTGAGCTTTGTTTAATTCAGGGCCAGAACAGCCAGGTTTCTTTCCTTAAAAATCCTACCTATCTCTTCTCTCTTCTCATCTTGGTTACATCCACACACACTTAGACATCCCAGCCTGAGCTTTTGAGGAGGATGAGCACTCACTGTTTGGCTACTGCTTCTGTTCTTTCTTTTAGTAGGAATACTCTATTTATCTATCTACATCTCAGATGCCCGATCCCTCCAGGAACTCACATCAAGGGGTGGCCACAGCCTCCCTTGCATGCATCATTCCATGCATTATTCCACCATTTCTCTCTCTCCAATACTTTTCCACTCCATTTCCCCATGTCACACATGGTCTTCCTCTTACATCAACCCCTTTAACCATACTATCATACACTCTCCTTGTATACTTCACCATCTTGACATGCTAAAACCACCTCAAAGTATTTCGTTTCACCTATTCCACTCCACAATCCATTCCCTACGTATTCATGGCATATCAAATTTCTCATACATTCCCTCATTTCTTTATTCACTCCATCTAGTCACATCACATGTTCCTCCAATAGACTCATTTCCACAGCATGGATTCTTGATCTCTGTGACTTATTCCATGACAATGTTTTGCTGCAGAGGTCAGGGTCAGGAGGACTATGCTGTCCCTTAATCCTTTCTTCACTTCCATACTTACTCCTTTATTTTTCATTACTCTATTAAGAGACCCAATGACTCTTCTACCCTGTCCTGATCTCTCCCTTATCTCTCCTTCCATTTCACTCAACTTACTCAAGACACCTACTAAATACTTAAATTCTGTCACCTCTTCCAGTCTTTCTCACTATATATCTGTGACATACTCAAGTGCACGTTTTTCTCTCACTCTACATAGCTTTGGAAAATACTTTCACTTGTTTCCTTTCAAATACCACTGCTTTACTTTAACTTCCATTTACCTTCAATTGCATATGCTTAAACACATCGTAAAACACACTTATAACCTTCTGCAACTCCTCTTCACTCTCTGCAAACAATGCATTATCATCCACAAACAGATGTGTCACTAGCCACCATATCTCACCACCACACTCCATCTCTGCCTCCCCTTTCCCTAAATTTCTTTCATCTCTCTTTTCACTCCACCCATAAATATGTTAAAAAGTCACAGTGACATCATACAGCCCTGCCTTACACCCACATGTAAGCTACAACTTTCACTCAACTCTCCATCCAGTCTTACACCTGCACTGGCTCCTCTAAAGAGGATTCACATGATCCAACAGTTTTCCCCCTACCCCATACATCCTAAACACATCCCATACAGCATTCCACTCGACTCTGTCATACACTTTCTCCACATTCATTAAAGCTGCATACATCGTACTACTTTTCTCTGCATACTTTTCCAGTTCCTCTCACCACAAAAATTTGATTCACTCATCCCCTGCCTTTCCCAAAACTCCTTGCTCCTCACTTATTCTGCATTTAGTCACTTCTATCACTCTATCAATCAACACTTTTGCATACACTTTTCCGGCATACTTAACAGACTTATTCCCCTATATTTGCTACATACATCCTTTGCGTCTTTTCTTTTGAAAATGAACAATAATAGCTTTTGCCCAATCCTCAGGCACAACATTCTGCTTCTATGCTAAATTACATGGTGAAATGCATCCTCTCTATCACACTCTCCCTTCCATACTTCAATAGTTCAGCTGTAATTCCAACCACTATACATGCCTTTCCTATACTCAACCTCATTATTGCCATTTTTACCTCCCTATTTGCTTTAGGCCCCTACACTTGTTTCCTTCCATCCTCTATACTCATGCATGTAACAACTGCCTCACCTTCTCCCACACTCATCAGTTCTTCACATTACTCTTTTCATCTTCCTTTCACTTCCTCCTTTTGATTCAGCAACTCTCCTTCCTTACTTCTCACAATCATATTTCCACTCTTACATCTACCTCTTTCCTTTTTCACCTCCTTACAGTATAATTTCTTATTTTCCCCAAACTTTTTACTCAACTTTCTTCCGAAATCTTCAACTCTTTCTTTGTTTTCTCCTAGTAGATTCTTAACATTTCACTTACTTTTCTTATATTCTTCCTTCCTCCTTTGCTGAACTTCTACCAGTACATTCCTTTAGAGCAATCACCATGTGCTTTTTTCTCCTCTTCCACAGCATTTCTAATCTCATCCATCCATCATGCATTTCCACTTTTATTCTTATATCATCCAACCTTGTAATTAACTACTAATTCTACAACTTTTAACAGTCCTTCTCTAAACATTTTGAACACCTCTTTCATTTATGACTGCACTCTGACCATGACTGCACTTTCATCTAAACTTTGTCACCCTTCTTTCATACTACCCCTTGCATTCTTTCTAATTCACTTTCTCGTTTGCCAACATTTTCACCACTTCACTCTTCCTTACACCATACTTCCACTTCTTCCTGATCCTCACTTCCACATGAGCTGCAAAAACTGTCAGAATCTCTGAAGAATCCTCTCACAACTCTAGCATCCAGTACAACTTCATCCACTGTCAAATAGTCACTCAAAACCTTTTGTTCTCTTCCGTTATTTCCCATCCACCACATATCATATACTACCCTATGATTTACCAAAGCTAGTGACTCAAAGCTAAGTTTAGTGTATGCATAAAGAACTAGCCTAGTTAGATGTGCAGAGAGAGATGTAATTATATCACCATATCCTACAAAAAAGAGCATAAAATTTACTAAAGTGGAATACTCACATGTTTTCTGAACTGGTTCAATCTCTCTTTTTCCTTGCTTTTGGCCTCTTCATTTGCTTTCTGTTGCTCTGTAAAGAACAAAAGGAAAATGCATAAGAAAATCAGTGTTATGTAGTAACTAGCTTCTGCACTCTCACAAAGAAGTCATTGGTAGTCCTATCAAGTAAATGCAGCCAAATCCTGGTGCAAAAAGTTTGACTACCTCAATAAAGTATCCTTATTCCCCCAGCAGACCACAGTCCATAATAGAATAATGAAACATCAAGTCATTACAGCTAACTGTAGGATCTTAAAGTTCTATCAACAAGGCAACCAATCAACATCGCACACTAAGGTATATCAGCAGTGGTTCCAACTATATATTTTCTAATGAAAAATGTCGGAGAAATGTCTAACAATAATTGATGGATCTGATTAAGAACTCTAAAAAGAAGTCAAAGGATAAACTAGCAACATTCTTGTTTTAATGTAAATACTGAAGCTATCATTCCACGGACCAATTTGTGATCTGATATGCATGAGAACAGGGGAGACATGTCCCCCACTTTCTTGGTGGTCTTCAGAGAAGAATCAGTTTGAATGCATTCAAATGAACAAATCTAAAGAATTTTCAATGGTTTAATATGCAATTCAGTGACTTGGATAATGTGCTTAGCATTACTGTCTGGTAGAATTAGTAGATTTCTTTTTTTACATCTATTTTTAAATTTGTCCATTTTTCCCATAACAGTGAGGCAGTGCCAGAAACAGATGTAGAATGGCTTCATTTGTTCACATGCACTCTTTAGTAGTCATGTATACTGCATCAAAGCCAAAGCCCCTTATCCACAACAGGCCCAAAAAAAAACTTTCCACGGTTTCCTTTGACCACTTCATATGCTCTGGTCCAGGCCACTAACACTACATCATCCCTTGTATACCACATGACTCCAATTTGCTTAATCACAAGTGTGCTCAGGTTCCAAACATGTAAGTCCATTTTCATTCCATGCTTCTACCTCCTTGGTTTTTCTTTTTCTTCGTTCCCTCTATCTCTAACAAGTACAACGTTAGTCACATTCTCCTCACACATCCTCCCCATCTGTCCAAACCACTTCAGCACACCCTCTTTAGCTCCCTCATACATACTCTTCTTCCTACCACACCTCTCTCTTACCCTATCATTTCTTATTCAATCAACCCCCTTTACACCACTTATTGTCCCCAAACCTTTCATCTCTGACACATCCATCCTCTTCTGTACTTGTTTATCTAGGGCCCTCTATACAACACTGTTGGAACTACTATACCACCAGACATACCCATCTTTGTCATCATATACAATGACCTCTCTCTCCACCCACTCCTCAAAGCATTGAAGACCTAAACCCCTTTAGCCACCCTGTGGCTCACTTCAATTTCCATGATTCCATTGCTGCCATGTCCACTCCCAGGTATCAAAAATCCTCCAGTTCTTTCAGATTCTTTCCAATGAATTTCATCCTCCAATCAACCTGTCTTTGTGCACTACTAAGTCTGATAACCTTCCTTTTATTCTCATTTACCCTCAACTTTCTCCTTTAACACACTCTCCCAAACTTAAGACTCTAGCATTCGCAGTTTTTTCTTAAATCTGCCACCAGTGCTGTGTCATCATTAAACAACTAAACTCATCGCCCAGGCCCCCCACTCCAGACAGACTGCAGACCAGCCAATCAACAAAACCCTTGTATTCACCTCCCTCACCACCCCACCCATACCTCACCACCCCACCCATAATCAAATTAAACAGCCATGGTGACAACATATATCCATGATACAGATCCATATTTGCTTGGAACCACTCAGCTTCCTGTCTTGCTGCTACCCACTTCTTAGTGTTAGCAATTTCTTAAATGTAGCTTTCACTTCTGAGAAGTGACTGACACCCATGTTAGTATGTGGGCTAATCTTTTTGAATTTCATTGTTGATAAAGATTTTCCATTGCAACATAGCTTTGTATGTATGGCTAGTCAGTAAGCTGAGTCCACAGAGCCTAAGCCACACTACATGCCCATCTCTGTTTCAGCCTTTGTCTCATATGTTCTGTTTTTGGTGTGAGGCAGGAGAATACTTTCCTTCCTTTCTGTTTTTCTAGTGACTACATACACTGTTTTTTTTTTCATTTATTTACAATAACTCCTTAACCAAATTCTATGAAAGAGTAAAGTGTTACCTAGGACCTTTCTAAAGGCTTCTGCAGCCTAAAGCTGTGCTACTTTCAGTTGCAGGGAAATGTAAACTCCTTTGGAGTGAGAAGTTCTTTGATGAGACTGCACTCCCAGTGATCAATCCTCATCTAAGATGAGTTTTCACTTGCAGTGTAACTTCAAGCAGGTATATATAAATATCCAACAATTATACATTATTGCTGGAGACACACACCAAAAAAAAATTATGTAAACATACATTTGATATTCATTTACTGTTAGAGAAGGTATACTTCCCACGTATTCCCTGCATATCGTAAAAGGCGACTAAAAGGGGAGGGAGCGGGGTCTGGAAATCCTCCCCTCCAGTTTTTACTTCTCCAAAAGAAGGAACAGAGAAGGGGGCCAAGTGAGAACTTTCTCTCTAAGGCTCAGTCCTCTACTCTTAACACTACCTTGCTAATGTAGGAAAAAGTGAATACATGTGAAAAAAAAAATTTCTTTTTTCATACATATTCGCCATTTCTCATGCTAGCGAGGTAGCACTAAGAACAGACGACTGAGCCTTAAAGGGAAAATCCTCACTTGGACCCCTTCTCAGTTCCTTCTTTTGGAAAAGTAAAAACAGAAGGGGAGGATTTCCAGCCCTCTGCTCCCTCCACTTTTAGTCGCCATTTATGAAACGCAGGGAATATGTGGGAAGTAGACTTTCTCCCCTATCCCCTGGGATAAATGATTTACTTTTATATGAATGGTTTGGACATATGGAATGAATGAGTGAGGAAAGGTTGACAAAGAGGATATATGTTTCTGAGGTGGAGGGAAAAAGGAGAAGCAGGAGACCAAATTGGAGGTGGAAGGCTGGAGAGAGAGGGATTTTGAGCAGTCAGGGCCTGAACATGCAGGAGGGTGAAAGGTGTGCATGGAATAGAGAGAAATGGAACAATATGGTATATTGGGGTCAATGTGCTGTCAAAGGACTGAACCAGGGCATGTGAAACGTCTGGGGTAAACCATGGAAAGGTCTGTGGGGCCTGGGTGTGGATAGGAAGCTGTGGTTTCGGTGCATTACACATGACAGCTAGAGACTGAGTGTGAGCATATGTGGCCTTTTTCGTCTGTCTCCTGGCACCACCTCTCTGACACAGGGGATGGCGATGCTATTTTCTGTGGGGCGGGGTGGTGTCAGGAATGGATGGAGGCGAGCAAGTTTGAATAAGTACATCTGTATATGTGTGTATATGCATGTGTATGTATAAGTATGTATATATGTATATGTTGATATGTGTATGTATGTATTGTGCATATATGTACATATGCATGTGAGTGGCTGGATCTTTCATCTTCTGTTTCCTGGCACTACCTCGCTAACGCAGGAAACAGCGATAAAGTATAATAAATAAATAATGAATGAATATACTTTCATATGTTCATTCATTCCATGGGTAGATAACCTAATTTGTAAGAGTATAGATTCAAAATAATCTTATAAAAGTCACATAAAAAAAAGGCTATGTTCTGGACATGAGGGATTCTGGTTCTGTGAGTGAGCTGTCATTGTGAGGTAGTCTAGCAAGTGTAAGAATAATTACAACTCATCCTACATTGTTGGTCAGAGAAAGTATTAATGTAATGGCAAGAAAAGTTAAAAATTGCTCCTGCAATTGTTATTTCTGATTTATCATTGTAATGATAATTAAAAAGATCAAAAACTTTTGACTGAAATAGCTGCTACTCACATAAATATGCATGCAAATAACCTTTCCACAAGATGTATCACAACCAGCAAAGTACTTATTTTAAGAACATTGCTTAGAGAACCCAAATATGTATCTTTCTTTCTTATGATGAAATACTGTACTATTCTCACTATTAGCACTTTTACCGCAGGATGCTTATGACCCTAATCTCTTCCAGTGTAGAGCATTTATGAAAAATGAGAAAAACTATTTTCAGTAGTCTGACTGACACTAAACAGAATATATATTCCTACATGTCGTGAAGTTAATAACATCTAAAGAAAGGTATTGAAACTTTCATTAGCCCATGCAAGCTCATTGATGTATGACAGAGACTATGCATAGCTGTCTGGTTGAGGTCCCTAACATTCCTTATTCCTTATCACTATTGTCCCTCTCCTACAGATCTGTCAAATCATTATCTTTAGATAGCTCACTCAATTCAACTAAATAAATTTAATCCAATCACACCATTTAGTCAGGGGTATCTTGCAATACTAAAGAAGCAAGATACTGTCATGCTCTTCTCTCTTCCATCTTGATAAACAATGACCAGCAGACACTAAATATGCAGACCTGTAAAACAACACTATGTGGGTATTAATCAAATTGGTTATATCTTAACAGAAATCTTTCCTGTAAATGCAGAGAATCTAAAATTCATTAACAATATATGGGCCAGCTTCAATGAAAGGGTTAGGACTAGCCATATCTAGTCAATAACTGATCTCAACAACTTTTCCATCCCCTTATAAAACTATGCAAGCTAAAGTTACAGTGAAAGTTATGTCTGAAGACCATCAATAGTACCAGAAAAAACAGAATTAAAAAGAATGATGACATTTCACTGACTTCTGTACAGTGATAATGCAACATCTGCCTCTGCTTCTGGATCTTAAGTAGGGGCATAAATCTCGGTTTCTGGCAGTCCCCTGGTATCAAAGAGGTTTGCTTGATAATGTTTCAAATATTTTTGAAAACATAAGCTGCTTCCATCTTTAAGCAACTTGATTAACTTGAGTTGGATGATCAGCCAAGATACTCAATTTCTCTTACAGGAGCGTATCAAAAAGTTCCGAGACTAGGCCTATGTACAAGAGAGTACTCATTTGATTCAAGGTTGGGCACCATCCCCTTCAAAATAATCCCCTTTGGCAGCCATACAGTGCTCCCAGCGGTGTTGCCACTGCTGTAAGGCTTTCTGGAAGTCTTGTTCTTGAAGCATGTCAAGCACCTTCTGTGATTCGTGCTGGATCTCCTCCACAGTGTCAAAACGGTGACCCTTCAGCTGAAACTTCATCTTCGAGAAGAGGAAGAGGTCGCAAGGTGCCAAATCTGGTGAGTAGGGTGGGTGTGGTAGGGTCACTGTGCTGTTGTGGCCGAGAAATTCACAAGTTACGAGAGCATGATGAGAAGGTGCATTGTCATCATGAAGCATTCACTTGCTCTCTCGCCACATTTCAGGCCATTTCCACCAAATGTCCTCCCTCACGTGCCTCAAAACATTGCAGTAGACCTGTCTGTTCAAGGTCTGGCCATTGGGGATGAATTCACAGTGAACAACCCCACGAATGTCAAAGAAAATGATGAGCATATTCTTGGTTGCACTGTAGACCTGCCTGGCCTTCTTTGGTTGTGGAGATTTTGGGCTTTTCCACTGCGAAGACTGTTGATTGGTCTCTGGGTCGTACCCGTAGACCCAAGTCTTGTCCCCAGTGATGACCCTCGACATGAAGGTTGGGACATTCAGGGCACACTGGTGGAAGATTTTGACAGACCTTGGCATGGTGCTCCTTCTGATCGGGGGTCAGAAGCCTGGGCACGAACTTTGCAGCAATGCGGTGCATATTTAAATCAAACGTGAGGATTGCCTGCAATGTTCCGCATGACAAAGCAATGTCCTTAATGGATCTCCGACGATCCTTATGCACGTCGCAGAACTGTTTTCACATTTTCGGGGGTTGAGCTCGTGGAAAGTCACCCAGACCTCTTGTCGTGAATGCCACTCAAAACACCTCGCATGACTCATTCCTTCGCTGCCATAAACATGACAAATCATGTCAAAGGTCTCAGTTACTGATTTACCAAGTTTGATGCAGAATTTGATGTTTGCTCTCTGTTCTAGTTTGCTGTCCATGATGAAATTGCACATGTGCATGAGCATGTGGTCAAAAAAACTCCCATAGAACAACACATGATGTTCATAGAATGATTCCACGTGGCAAACTGATTGATGAGTTACGCCTAACCGTCACAGCATGCACATCGCCTTACTGCCATCTGGTGGCGTGCTATGGAACTAGCTTCTGAAATTTTTTATACCACCATGTAAATGTGAACTAGAAGCAAAAAAATCCTTTAGTTTTAAATAAATTCCAGAATTTGACAAATCAGATCCATAAGGATAAGACTCTCAGAAATCTGCCATTTAAGTCAGGTCAAAATGACTTCAGTGGCTGAGAAAATTATTATCGAGTTTTAATTCCCCAGCACCTGAATTGCAAATATGTATCACAGCTTTGAACATATGGGTTTATAAGAACCAATTAAATGAGTCATCCCAAAATAAAGAATTATGAGGCAACTGTGGTACTCAAAATGATAATCATTAATCCTATTATTGCTTAACAAATTTTTCAAAAGCTGTTACTAATCTTTTTCATCTTATGGCATTTCTTTCACCAATAATTACTCTGTGACAAGTCATCATCATGTCCATAATTTCTTGGGGGGACAGCATGCACTGTACATGAAAAGGAGTACTTACAGTCTTCTTAAATATGAAAAATGCATCCAGGCAAGGCCAAGGATTGCTTTCACCTTCAGAAACACCATTAAACATCTTGCTTGTATGGACAACTATAGAAACTGAGCACATGGGTGGCAGTGCAGTATGCGGAGGGATAAACAAAAATGTCCACTCGAATGCCAAATGAACTCACAGGAATGGTTAATTTCAAGGTCCATATTGCTATATGTTCTCACACTGGTTTATTCAATTTCTGCTTGCATAATTTTTGAGGAATATAAGGAATAGTTCTGGTGAAATGAAGTGGAGTAAGAGTACAATGTTTTCTTTAAAAACCTACTTATGTTAAAGTAACAGTAATTAAAAATACTTTATAAAATGTAGACCCCCAAAAAAGGTACTTAAGCACAGTAACGAAGTATTCATATTTTATTACTCTGTAACTCTGGTTTGAGAATGGTCTCTACAGCAATTCAGACATCCAGTTGTAGGCTAGTCTTAAAATGATTGAGGAAAGTGTATCCGAGTTTGTTAAGGAGCTCCAGGAGTGGCAAGATGAATACTGCCAGGTAAATAGAATCTGAAAGTATCTAGGGAGTTTATGAAGAGGTAATATGAAGTTAAATCTTCTCCAAGTAATTTTCAAATGTAGGATGAGGTATGAGTGTACAACCCTCACAGGAAGAAAGGGCTGTCACACCAGAGCTGATGAGTGATTACAAGTTCTACGTCAAATCTTGGGAAAGCTGTCTGATGTCATGTAATGCATTCATGGAACAAGGAGATCCTAGCTGAAGGTGGCACTTTGGACTAAGCCACTACTATGGGGAGTGGGTAAGATAGATGATGCTCATGGGGAACCCCTGGGACATAAACCAAGCTACTACAAATGTTAGCATTGGTTAAGATGGACAGTGTTCATGAAGAGTCAGTGTAACATCCTGAAGTCTATCTCCTACAGCAAGGGAAAAACATGCTGAAGGCCAAGATTGATAAAATTCTAGACTGGGAATGGTATCCATAGATGAGTTCACCATTGATGATGGATGCCTTGGAGGATGAAAGGTTTCATCATCTAATAAAAATATACTCTTCATACTCTGCCAATTCTTTTGTTCAGTTTACAGTTATAAAAATATCTTAAAATATTGTAAACCATATTGCTCCAATTTGCTCCATCCTTTGCAAGCCTTGCACCCTCCTGCATGTTCAGGCCCCATGTCTTCCAAGCATCTTTCACTACATCCTTCCACTTCATCCCTGGTTTTCCCTTTTTCCATATTTCCTCTACTGACCTTCTTAGCCATCTTCTCCTCACTCATCCTCTCCATGTGTCTGAACCATTTCAGCATCCCCTCTTCAATTCATACTTTACTCCCTTTACAACCTTATGGTATCTTATATGCTCAACCCTCCTTAACCCACATATTGTCCTCAAATATCTTATTTCAAATGCATTTACCCTATCTTTAATATTTTTGTCTGAGGCCCACACCTTACATCCATACAGCACCAACAACTATATCACCAATTACATGTTCAGTCTTTTTTTAATCTAAAGATGTCTGGAAATAAAAGAACTGACAAAGCATTTAACAATCAAAGGGAAATTGAACTAAGTCAAAAGAAATGACAAAGCAATTAACAATCAAAGGAAAACTGAACTGAGTCGACATATTGAACAGGCAAAAGAGAATATAAAAATTTTGAAACAGATGATATCTATCAAAACAGGAGCTTCCTTTATTAGCTCAGGATGAGTCTAGTAGGTCAGCGAAGAAAAGTAATCCTACAGAATCAATGAATTTACTCTGAGATAATGATTCTTTTCAAGGTACATCACCTATGTTTCAACGAGATTCTCCAACTGTGTAAAATAGTACCATCAAAGCTATATTAAATGTTGTTAAAGACTTTATAAATGAAGAGTTCAGCAGCACTTACTGCTATCATATATAGTGAAACTTCAAATGTCATGTCAAAATCACAGCTCTCAGCAGTTCAGCATTTTCTTCATGGAGGCAAAATACACAAAAGATTTGTTGGATTTAAAGTCTTACTGCTGACAGAATGGTCTATTTATTCACATTCTCAAAATTAAAGAATTTCAAAATGAAGGCAAATTGGTTGGACAGACCTATAGTGGAGCAAAAGTAATGAGTGGACAGATAAATGGTTTGCAGAGGAAAGGTTTTTATGCCTTTCCACAGGCCCTTTTTAGACACTGCTATGCTCACATGTTCAATTCATTTTTACACCAAAACTTTAAGGCATCAAAGGACGTAGGATTTTCTCCCGAGTTTTAGACTAGCAGCATATTTTTCTAAATCTCCTTGAAGAGTACCAGTACAAGCTACACATGACTTCACTACTAATGAGTTACCCCTCAGTGGCACCCACTACTTGAAATTACACATCTTTAACCTTGATGGTGCTTAATCAAATTTTAGGCTGATTCCCAAAAGTGTCAAATATCTACCAAAATAAGATATTATTAAATCTATCCATTTTATTACTTTTTTAATATGAAAACATGTGTTTTCTAGATTTGGCCCTAAAATTTCATGAAATCCATACTGGATGGAAAAAATGATAATGTATTTAAAAATTACAGAAAATATGTAATAAAATTTTTCCCACAAATGGCACATACATTGATCCAACCAAGTGAATAAACACCTAAGAACATTTTCTTTTCTAAAAAAAGAATTTGCATACAATCTTCAAGAAAAAATGATAAACTGATCAAAAAAGGAAAGTTGTAAATTTGCAAAGGTTTTTATATTTCAGCAATTAGTTCAGCATAAATCATGCTACTGACAATACTACAAAATGCAGTATTATGAATAATAAGATTAATTGCATTCCTACATATTTAATGAAAAATATGGCTAACTTCCAAAATATAATATACCCAAAGCTACTTAACATTTTTTTCACATTAGTCAAATGCCATCTAAACCTGGGAGATTCTGTCCTTGGACATTCCCAGTCTTATGCCATTTGTATACATGAATGATGTAGCTGAACTGGTCCACGGAAATGCGTCAGGTATTTCCATCTCCTCATAACTCACTTGTACACCTGAGGCATTATAATAATTGACATCCTCAAACTCTCTTTCAGTCTCAGATGCTCTCAAAATGGCTTCAATTTCTGCACTATTTGCAGCCATCCCTTTCTTACCACTCATGAATGTTACTGAAAAGAAGAAGCATTTTGGATACCATAAACAAAAACATAAAAACAAATTTTAAGAACATTCTATAGCATGTGGCCTACATCAGCATAAAATGAAATATAAAGCACAACAGTTACATAATAACTAATAGATAATTGACTTATAAATCAATAATATCATACTCAAAATAAGACATAAAATGACACAAGTTAAATTGCTACTCACTCACTGCATAATCAGTCAGCTGATTGAGTGTAAACAAACACTACATGCTATGCTGATTACATAAGGCAGCCCTCCAAACTTCTGGCCTATATATGCCTATAAGAGTGTGAGACATTTTTATGAACATCACAGAATAATAAAAGATCCGAAATCTGGCTTACCTACAAATAAAAAAAAATTGAAGTCAAACATCAAACATGTGAATGCTGACTAGAAAAAACTGGTGAAAGATGAAGTCTAACCAATATATATATATCTAAATACCTCATTACAATCCCTCTGGTTTATGTTAGTATACCAGATGATAGATGGCATAATACTGTACTGAATATGTATGCATTGTATAACATAAAAATGGTAATATATCAATAGGATTAAAATCATTGCTACTTACTGTGTGATCAGACAACTGAGCAAATGTAAACAGTGCCACAAGTTGCAGTGTTGCTCACAGATGGTAGCACACATGGAGATGTGGCAGGACATAAGGGCATTCCCACTTGTCGCAGCAGAAGGAAATGTTTTTGTGAAGCCATGGGGTAAACCCACTTCCCACACTAAATGGACATAAATGTCAGAGGAAAGATATCCATTTCTACCACCATTACAGGTTATGTAACACAGAATAGAAATAAAAAAAAGTCAGAATGCTCAATTATTCAAACACGTCATTGAAAATTCCAAAAACTGGAGCACTCATGCTATTATCAAATCACAAGGACTTTTGGGCTTTTCAGAAGATTTATAAACAATTTTGCTCAAGATATTTTGAAAACTATTAGGTTCCATTGAAGTTTACTATAATGTACTACAAAGCTGAACCTAAGATGTATTCAACTCCTGTAAAAAATATATGATACACACTAGCTTAAATAAGAGAGGGAACATGAATTTGAATAGTTTCTAACATACATAAAAAAAATCATATTGATGATCAAAAGCCTAAAAAGCTTACAGAAAATTCACTTAATGATGAGGAAAAATGCTCATCTTCAGTTATATTCCAGACTAGCTAAAAGCATGTGTATGAAGACTGACAGCAAATATTCTTCATTTTCTAAACTAGAACTTTTTCACCTTCTTTAGCATGAAAACTATCGACAGTATAAAGGACTTCTAGACAACTTAGTAAGCAAATTAAGAGTTTTTCTTTAATAACACTGTGACTATATATGCTTGAAAAATGAACTCCTATGTTAGCAAGGTAGTCTCAGGAACAGAGGAAGGAAGGCCACATTCACTTGCATCCATTCTCTAGCTGTCAAGTGCAATGCACTGAAACTAACAATCAGGCCCTACAGACCTTTCCATGGATTCCCCCAGCCACTTCACATGCCCTGGTTCAGTCCACTGACAGCAATTCCACCCCTTTATACCAAATCATTCCAATTAACTCTATCTTGAGCATGCCTTTCACTCTCCAGCATGTTTAGGCCCCAGTCACTCAAAATCTTTTTCACTCCACCCTTCCATCTTCAGTTTGGACTCCCACTCCTCCTTGATACCTCCACTTCTGACACAAAAATCATTTTCGTCAACCTCTCCTCACTCATTCTCTCAATATGTCCAAATCATGTCAGCATATCCTCTTCAGCTTCTGCAGCCAAAGTCTTTCTATTACCACTCATCTCTCTTACCCTCCTATTACTCAATCAAACCCCCTTACACCACATACTGTCCTCAAATATTTAATATCCAACATATCCACCCTCCTCTGCATATCCTGATCTATAGCCCATGCATCACATCCATACAATATTGTTGAAACAATTTTTGTTTTCCCAGGTAATGACCTGTCATTCCACACATTCCTCAATACCTCTGCCCCAACACCTACCCTATGACTCACTTCTGCTTCCACAGTTCCATTCGCTGTTACGTCCACTCATAGGTATGTAAACACTTCACATCCTCCAAATTTTCTCCATTCAAACCCTAACTAACCTGTCTCTCTACCTTGCTAAACATAATAACCTTGCTTTTATTCACATTCACTCTCAACTTCCTCCCTTCGCACATTCTTCCAAACACAGTCACTAACTTTTGCAGCTTCTCAGTCAAATCTGACACCAGTCATGTGACATCACCAAACAACAACTGACTCACTTCTCAGGTCTCCTCATCCCCTTCAGATTATATACTCATCCCTCTCACCAATACTCTTGCATTTACCTCCCTCACTACCCAATCCATAAACTAATTAAACAGCCATGGTGACACTGTATACCCCTACCAAAGACCAACCTCCACTTGAAATCACTCACTCTCCTCTCTTCCTACTCGTACACACACCTTACACCCCTGATAAAAACTTCTCACTGCTTCTAGCAGCTTTCCACCCAAAACATACATTCATATAATCTTCCACAAGACATCTATCTACCTTAGCTTATGCTTTCTCCAAATCTATAAAAGCCACGCATAAATCTTTCTGTTTCTCTAAATATTTCTCACATACATTCTTTAAAGCAAACACTTGATCCGCACATCCTCTATCACTTTTGAAACCACACTGTTCCTCCCTAATCTAATGTCCTGTACGTGCCTTTACCCACTCAATCACTACTCTCCCATACAACTTACCATGTACACTCAACAAACATATACCTCTCTAGTTTGAACACTCACCTTTGTCCCCCATGCCTTTATACAATCTTTAGGCACCTTACCCTGATCCATACAGACATCTAAAATCCTAACTACCATTCAACGATACAGTAACTCCTTTCTTAAAAGATTAGACTTTATTACCATCCTTTCCAGCTACCTTGCCACATTCCATCTTGTGCAAAGCTTTTACCATCTCTTCTCTCTTCATCAGACCACTTTCCATGTCTCTTTAACTTTGCATACCACTCCAACCCAAAAACCAGACATCTGCCACCCTATCATCAAACACTTTCAACTGTACTTCAAAATAATCACTCCATCTCCTCACTTCATCACTACCTATTAACACTTCCCCATTTGCTTCTTCACTGATGTTTCCATTTCCTTTCTTGTTTTTCTGCACAGTATCAAACTCTTTGCAAAACATCTTATTCTCCCCAAAAGTTTACTGATACCCACAAACTCTCTTTTGCTTTTTGCCCTCTTTTTTAACCCCTGCACCTTCCTCTTGACCTCATGCTGCTTTCTCTCGTACATTTCCCAATCGTTTGTACTCCTTCCCTGTAAAGACCACCCACTAGCAGCTTTCATTCATCATCTCATCACTCACTACCCATTCTAACCTGCCCAGCACATACCTTCCACATGCCATATGCGTGTCTCACACATGCCAGCACTGCTTCCCTAAGTGCCTCCCATTCTTCACTCACACCCCCAGCTTCATTACTCTCACATTTTGCCATTCTATACTCAATCTCTCCTAGTATTTCTTCACACAAATCTCTTTTCCGCCCTCAGTTACTGTCACCACTCTCTTCTCACCCAAGAACTTTTCCTCCTTTCTGAAAACCTCTTTAAATCTTCACCTTCATCTCGACAAGGTAGTGATTAAACATCCCGCTAGCTGCCACTCTCAGGAAACTCACATCCAAAAGGCCCTGTACAATAAATTGTACCACTCTTTAAGAAATTCAGTAAGATTCCACTGTTACTACGGTGGTGTGACTAACCTTGATAATTGCCAAATTAGTTGTAAGACTAAAGTAATACTTCACCAAACACCTCACCTCTCTCCCTACCAGCCCAGATTACCCTTTGATTTGACTGTTACGGTAAGAAATTCTTACATCACTGGTTATGTGGTCAAGCAAGGTGCTGTTTGTGATTCTGTTATCATGTCTACACAACCATACATGATGGCCAGCATAAACACATTTTACAAACAACACCCAAATCTAAATAAACATCAGCTTGTAAGTGAGGTTAGCAAAAACCTTTATAAACTTCATCTAGTAGTTAAAGAGTAAAATTATAACTGATATCATCTGCTGCTTGGCATCACATGGCAACTCACTGAAACATCTGTTTAATGAAGCACCATTTTCATGGTGCTAAATTGGATGTAACTGATATATTTCATCTAAAATATTAAACATTATAACTTTCGACTGCCTAGGAAAGTTAGTTTAGTTTTAAAAGCTTCTGCTGATTTATGATGTGTAATACCTAAAACAGTGGCATTCATATAAATGTAGGAAATCATCCTTTTACTTAAATCAACCTTCTAACCCCCCCTCCATTTTCAGGTCTTCTTAAACAATGCAATCCAACAAAATCCATGAGAATTTTCGTAATATCAGTGAAATTCATCCGAAATACTAGAGAAGACCCAGTCCACTAAAAATACAATAAATTTGTATTATTTGGTTGTGTATTACTTTTCTACATCTTTACATTCTTTTCTTCTACAATCTCCATCTCAATGATGTAACAACATACTTCCTGATAAGTAGTGGTAAGTACAACAAAACTTAACCAACCTGTCATAGCCTCGAAATACCGCTATTAATCTTATAAATAAAAATCTCTTATTAAGTGTATTTCCCCAATCCTACCGCAGTTCTCTAAACTACTGTAGAACAGCTTTCTTTGGGGAGTCTGATTACTTTCTCTAGAACCCTACTAATCACCCTATTCATTAACATGTTCAATAAGGCTTTAACTCCCAATCAGGAACTATTACTATATCTTACTAAACAAGAACAGCAGAAGAAAACTAATCAATACCAAAACCTATGAGTGATGTGGAGCTAAACTATGGTTTTCCTAACTGGCAGTATTACATTTATGTGTTTTTCCTTCACTTTTCTACGTAAATATAGTGACGGCGTCAAATAGGAATATGACAAAAAGTTCTTCTCGGAGCCTGGAAATGTGCTTTACGTGCTCCGTAAATTACCTTTTAGCATCTTCTTCTGTTTATCATTCATACTAGGTGGCTTGTCCATTTTGCTCATGATTGAATCTAGTAAATCCATGGTGGCGGGAATCTATGCGAGTATTCGTGGGGCTAAACTGCCTGGTTCCTCCTGGGACTTTAGTTTGTAAATAAACAAACGAAAGGTTTTTAGACATACGATATATATGGAACTTTAGGGGATTTTCTTTTGCCTCTTTTATCATTAAAAAAAGAAAATATACATCAAATATTTTTTCATTATTTTTTTGATATCTAAATCACCAGAAATATTTGAAATGATAAATGAATTGCGTATAGGTTTAATTTTGAACCGGCATGCTAAAAATTTCTCTAACGTCCCAATGTTGTTCGGGTGGCGCACGTGTAGCGATCAACCGAACCAGCGAACATCCAGTCTAGGGTTTGACAACCAGCGGCAGCGGGTACCCGCACCCAGCCGCCATACCCAGCTAGGAGGATCCAAACAATAATGAGGACAGTAGTGAGGTGCAGAGAACAAAACAGGGGTAAGAGAGGGGCCGGTGAGGGTGAAAGGCACTTGTAATGCATCACATGAGGAAAGTAAACTATTTTCAGGAGAATCAAGTGAAAAGTGAGCTGATCCTGTGTGCTACTGTTCATATGGACTAAAAACATTTTTAATATTCAAATCTAATCGTATAAATGAACTATACCATAATAGGAATAAATTCTATATTCTCAGAAAGAATATCTGAGATGAAAGTACTTGCATTTCAATTGCTATAGTCTTGTTTTGTTTATCCTTCTGAAGATACCAGTGACTTCATTCTGTTACTCACAAATGTCCTTGACATTAAACTTCATCTCCTCGGAGATTACATTCTTTGGAATGGCTGCGCAGTTTGGTTTACAATTGACGGGGTAGCATTGGTTCACAGATGATGGGGTAACCTTGGTTCGCAGATGACGGGGTCACCTTCGTTCACAGATGATGGGGTCGCCTTGGTTCACAGATGATGGGGTCGCCTTGGTTCACAGATCACGGGGTCGCCTTGGTTCACAGATCACGGGGTAGCCTTGGTTCACAGATGATGGGGTAGCCTTGGTTCACAGATCACGGGGCAGCCTTGGTTCACAGATGATGGAGTAGCCTCGGCTTGCAGATGACGGGGTAGCCTTGGCTCACAAATGACAGGGCAGCCTTTTTTCACAGATGACGGGGTAGACTTGGTTCACAGATGACGGGTTCGGCTTTGCTCGCAGATGACGAGGTAGCCTTGATTCACAGCTGATGAGTAGCCTTGGATCAAAGATGACGGGGTAGCCTTGGTTCACAGATGACCGGGTCGCCTTGGTTCACAGATGATGAGGTAGCCTTAGTTCACAGATGACGGGATACACTTGGTTCACAGATGATGGGGTAGCCTTGGTTCACAGATGACGGGGTCGCCTTGGTTCACAGATGATGGGGTAGCCTTGGTTCACAGATGACGGAGCAGCCTTGGTTCACAGATGATGGAGTAGCCTCGGTTCACAGATGACGGGGTAGCCTTGGTTTACAGATGAAGGGGCAGCCTTGGTTCAAAGATGGCGGGATAGACTTTGTTCACAGATGACGGGGCAGCCTTGGTTCACAAATGACGGGGTAAACTTGGTTTACAAATGACGGGGTAGCCTTGGTTCACAGATGACGGGGAAGACTTGGTTCACAGATGACGAGTTCGGCTTTGTTTGCAGATGACGAGATAGCCTTGGTTCGCAGATGACGAGGTAGCCTTGGTTCGCAGATGACGAAGTAGCCTTGGTTCACAGATGACGGGGTCGCCTTAGTTCACAGATGACGGGGTCGCCTTGGTTCACAGATGACGGGGTAGCCTTGGTTCATAGATGACGGGGTCGCCTTGGTTCACAGATGACGGGGTCGCCTTGGTTCGCAGATGATGGGGCAGCCTTGGTTCACAGATGACGGGGTAGAATTGGTTCACAGATGAAGGGATAACCTTGGTTCACAAATGACTGGGTAGGCTTGGTTCACAAATGACGGGGGTAGCCTTGGTTCACAGATGACGGGGCAGCCTTGGTTCACAGATGACGGGGCAGCCTTGGTTCAAAGGTGACGGGGTAGCCTTGTCTCACAGATGACGGGGCGGTCTTGGTTCACAAATGACGGGGCAGCCTTGGTTCACAGATGATGGGGTAGACTTGGTTCACAGATGACGGGGTAGCCTTGGTTCACAGATGACGGGGTAGCCTTGGTTCACAGATGACGGGGCAGCCTTGGTTCAAAGATGATGGGGTAGACTTGGTTCACAGATGACGGGGTAGCCTTGGTTCACAGATGATGGGGTAGATTTGGTTCACAGATGACGGAGTAGCCTTGGTTCACAGATGACGTGGTAGCCTTGGTTCACAGATGACGGGGCAGCCTTGGTTCAAAGATGGCGGGGTAGACTTGATTCACAGATGACGGGGCAGCCTTGGTTCACAAATGACGGGGCAGCCTTGTTTCACAGATGATGGGGTAGACTTGGTTCACAGATGACGGGGTAGCCTTGGTTCACAGATGACGCGGCAGCCTTGGTTCACAGATGGCGGGGTAGACTTGGTTCACAGATGACGGGGCAGCTTTGGTTCACAGATGACGGGGTAAACTTGGTTCACAAATGAAGGGGTAGCCTTGGTTCACAGATGATGGGGTAGCCTTGGTTCACAGATGATGGGGTAGCCTTGGTTCACAGATGATGGAGTAGCCTTGGTTCACAGATGACGGGGTTGCCTTGGTTCACAGATGACGGGGTAGACTTGGTTCACAAATGACGGGGTCGATGACGGGGTCGCCTTGGTTCGCAGATGATGGGGTAGCCTTGGTTCGCAGATGACGGGTTAGCCTTTCTTCACAGATGACGAGGTCGCCTTGGTTCACAGATTACGGGGCAGCTTTGGTTCACAGATGACGGAGTAGCCTTGGTTCGCAGATGACGGGGTAGCCTTTCTTCACAGATGACGGGATAGCCTTGGTTCACAGATGACGGGGTAGCCTTGGTTCACAGATGACGGGCTAGCCTTGGTTCACAGATGACAGGCTAGCCTTGGTTCACAGATGATGGTGTAGCTTTTCTTCATAGATGACAGGGCAGCCTTGGTTCGCAGATGACGGGGTCGCCTTGGTTCGCAGATGACGAGGTCGCCATGGTTAACAGATGATGGGGTTCGCCTTGGTTCGCAGATGACGGGATCGCCGTAGTTCCCAGATGATGGGGTCGCCTTGGTTTACAGATGACGGGTTAGCCTTGGTTCACAGATGATGGGGTCGCCTTGGTTCTCAGATGGCGGGGTCGCTTTGGTTCGCAGATGACGGGTCGCCTTTCTTCACAGATGATGGGATAGCCTCGGTTCACAGATGACAGGGCAGCCTTTCGTCACAGATGACGGGGCAGCTTTGGTTCACAGATGATGGGGTAGCCTTTCTTCACAGATGACGGGGCAGCCTTGGTTCACGGATGACGAGGTAGCCTTTCTTCACAGATGATGGGGTAGCCTTGGTTCGGCTGCCATATGTTGAACATAACTATACTGTTCGACGATTTTCATCGATGCACTTTCCAGTGTTCTTCCCGACCACATAACTTCCTCACATCCTCTTATTTCTGACTGTCCTCCAGAAGTTGTTGATTTGAGTTGTTCTTTTCTTTTCTCTCTTGAACTTTATATAATTGGATTTCCCACTAACATAATGGTACAAAAGAAATCGCTACTTTACTGAAGTTTCTGACACGCTGTTCACTGCAAGAGTACAAGAATTAGGAAATGATTTACATCAAGGTATCTCGAGATGTAGTAATCGTCTGTTTTTGAAAGGCATTTAGTGACCGAATGAAAAGGTGAAAGTGACCTTGTGCTCTGCCTTCACACAACATCGTTATCATGCTCACTTAGAAATGCACTGTTATGTTCACTGGCTGTTGTGTAACGTCTTTCTCACAGTCTGAGGAATGGCAGAATGAATTACCGCCACAACCATTTCTTTTGCAGAGATGACGTTAATAAATTTCAGATTCATATCATCTACATGAGAGTTTACACGTGATCGAGGAACAATTCTGGCCAGTCGTGAATAATGGTCCATCTTGATGATAATGATTTCTGCCCCATTGTCAAAATAGAGCGTCACTTCCCAGCACTTTCCTAAATTCACGACATATTGTGATCGTCGGGTGTGTGTTGAGGGAGCAGCATCTTGAAACACTGATGTGCACCATGGAAGAAACTGAAGCATTCCTGGCCAGTTTTGGAGTGGAAGCCTTGACCAGAGTGATCACTGGCTATGTCAGTGGTTTCTCACGTAGGTGAACTTTCATATTCAGATCCAGACATTTATCTGGCTAAAATATTTTTCGTACATGAACAATCTTTTGGATTCCCTTGTGTCTACACAGTAATGTGCTTCATTGCTTACCTCCTGCACTCAAATGTGGTCAGGCACTGGGGACGTTCATAAAGCTTCTCACTAGTAAGTGTCACGTGCTGTAATAAATTGCCCCAGTAAAGAAATAGTTTAGCACATCAAGCATTCATATGGATTCATTCCAGTATGAAGTACTGTGGGCTCTGTCAAACTACTTCTCTCGAAGGTCTTTGCCGGTGTGGTAATTGATTAATAATTTGATTGTTCACTTAAATACTCCAACAGAAAAGGGTCTTTTAGCATGGTGAACACTAATACGGCTTCTCTTTTGTCATTGAACATCTGTGGCTGCAGAGATACATCTCTGAGAAAAGGTTTCCTGGAACTGTGAACATTCGTGTGGCTTCTCTCCTGTATGCTTTAGTTACGTACTTCTCTGAGAGAAGAACTACTGACAATGCCAGCATTTATGTGGCTTTTCTCCTGTATGAACATTCTTTTACTGCATTAAATAATTATTCAGGGAAGATGTTTTGCGGTATTGTAAACAGTCATACGGCTTCCCTCCTGCACTAATAGTCATGTCCCACACTTAATCAATTTGTTGGAGAACGTCTTTTGCCACTGTAAACATTTACCTGGCTTCTCTCCAGTATGGAGTCATGCATCACTCTAGACCACTCCACTGGGAGAATCTTTTTCCTCTGGCAACAATCATGTGGCTCAACAAGGGTGTTCCTCTGGAAGGACTTTTGTGGAAATATGTGAATGGCTTCTCTCCAACTATGTTCCGTCAGAAGATCCCTCGAAGAAAAACTCTTCTGCCACTGTGAACATTCATGTGGTTTCCCCCACTTTATGAGTATTCGTGTGCTTCAGTTAGCTAATCATCCAGAAGAAGAGGTCTTGGCACTGTGAATATTCGTATGGCTTCTCTCCTGTACAAACAGTCGTGTACTGCAGTAAATTGCTCTTCTGAGAGAAAGGCTCTAGGCATTGTAAACATTAAAATTGTTCCTCTCCATTTTAAGGAATAATGTGCTTCAAAAAGTACTCCTGCTGCTGATTCAGGTGTTTACACAATCCCATGCAATGATTGTGACAAAATCTATGTAGGACAAACTGGTCGTGAT
>JAYMFT010043752.1:0-15513 GCA_038088735.1 Panulirus argus | reverse complement strand
TATCAGACTTTGAGGTTTATTATTTAGTTTATTGGCGTTGATGTAAACCTTTATGCCTCTGATGTTTTTTCAATAAAGTGTTTGGGAACCCGTTCATGAGTTGAGAAGGAATGACCCAGTGTGCCCGGCCCAGGGACACGCCGGGGTCCGGGAACTCACTGCACGTGAGAGGACACATCCCAGATCCCGGGCGTTACAAGTGCCATGAGGATCACACAGATGGAAACTGAATGACGTGGGAGCGACGGGAATGTTTTCTGCCATCTACTGACGTCCGACGATGCGTCCTCGAACGACGTGGATGCGACGACGTGCCCGTGAGCGACTGGGATCCGATAAAGGGCCCGTGAACGACTGACGTCCGACGACTTTCACGCTTACGATTAGGGAAAGACCGGCAGAGTGACCCGCGTTCGGTTGACTCCAGACCCCTGGGCGGCACGAGCTGGCAACCGCCTTCACGTGTTCTGAGGATTCCAGAGACGGGTGGGGCGTTGTGGGTCAGGGAGCCACCCTCACACGTCACCCGTCCGACTCTCTCTCTCACCGCCATATTGAAAAGAAACGACAGTATCATCTCCCTCCCCACCCGTTAAATGTCTCGTCCATTTCACGACTATGCCTTGCCTTATCTAACCCCGCCCCTCTCTAAGCACCCTACCCGTATGCACTACACTCCTCCCCACCCCAGCAAATGGACCAGTCGCCCGCCACGCCCACTCTATATGTGTTGAAGACTTTTCCACGAGTAGCAGCCAGCACTACCACGATCACTGCCGCCTCGGTAGCTGGTCTCACCCACCAGTGCCCCACCGACACGGCCTCCTAGAACCTCTGGCCCGCCTGTGGTGAGCGACTGTATTGTGTGAGTCTGTGATCCAGACCTGCTGTGCTGCGGTGACCGGTGGTTTGTTGTTTCCCAGCCAAGCCACACCACGCCGCCCGTGCTCGCCTGGCGGCCAGCCTCTGCCCCCATGCATCGCCAGCCCTCCCCCCGCGTCGCCTTATCTCCTAAGGGCCGCAGTGGTTGTTGCGTGAGCCACGAAAATGCCTCGAGCGACGCCTGACAAAGGACCCGGATCCCAGCGAGGATAAGGAGAGATTAGATGGGTCCAGTAGTGGCTTGCCCGGGCTGGTTGGTGCCTCCTCCCTGGCTTCATAGGAGCTTGTACACCCCCCTAGATATGGTCGTACGGAGCGCTGTAGATGATGTGAGCTCTGTTACCGGTAGATGGTGTGAGTAGCTTACATGTAGATGATGCACGTGTCTCGTTGGTACTAACCTGGGACTGTGTGTAGGTACGATACATACCTTGTTGGAAACGCTTCCTCACACAATCAGAGAATTTGAGCAGTCATGTCTGCTAAGTACTTGGTTGGCTGACTGCCCGGGAACATCGGATGCTGCTGGCATTTGCGGTGGGCGCTACGCGTTAATCCTGCCTAATGCCGAAATTTCGTCATATGTACAGAAAGGGGCACTCTCCCTCTGACAAGAGCCGGGGTGGTCGTCCGTCCCGCCTGGCGGAGGCTGGGCGGCGGCGTGGACAGGGGAGGGAGGTGACAGGCAGACAGGTCGGTCGGCCGCCCGCCCGCCTCCCGACCGACCTTGCCGCACTGACAAGTATATATAGCGAGTCCTTGACAACCTGCAACACTGGTAGGACCAGCCAGGGGCCTGTCCCTCGCACTCCTGGTGGGGATCCCATCTACTGGACGGTCCAGGGCTTGTCTCATTAAAATTTTGATAAAATATCTTTTGGAAAAGTAAAACTGGATGGGAGGATTTCCAGCCCCCTGCTCCTACCCCTTTTAGTCGCCTTCTATGACGGGCAGGGAGTACGTGGGAAGTATTCTTTCTCCTCCATCCTCAGGGGAGTCATGTCGTAAGGAACATACTGCAGGTTATTGTGAGGACGGCGGTGTGGGCGGCGGGTCCTGGGGTTGTGGTGTCCCGCCCCTCGTGATGTGTCGTGTGGCCGGGCAGACCTGGACCGGTTGTTGATGAGGCGCGGGAGGCCAGCCTAGGCCGTATCCCACGCCCTCCTGCGGGCTTTTGGAAGGAGGCCCAGCTGGAGCCCCGTCCCAGGTGAAGAACCTGCCTGCTGGAGGGCAGGCCGAGGCCGCGAGTCGAGGCTGGGCAGCTGCGCACAACTTTCTCCTCCTCCTCCCCCACCTGGGCCACGACGGACGCCGGACGCCCTCCGGCGGCCTGCTGGGTTGTGATTCACAGCCGCAAAAACAGTCAGTTCCATTGATAAGGATGGTGTTGCCTGCGGGAGGGGCGTCTCCCTAGCTAGGGGTGGCTGGGTAGTAATACAGGCCCCGCCCAGCGGGTCCTGCACCCGCCCCTCAATCTCCAGGCTGTGGGGCACACTGGTTTTGCCAAGTCCGCCTCCCATGGTGACCTTGTCTGGCCGTGCCCTCGGTGCTTCTCAAAGGCTCGTCTTGTCAGAATATTTCTCCATGACCTAGACATGTTGTTACATCCTGACCTTGTCCTCGCATGACCCAGTAGTCTGGCATTATGATGTATTCCTGACGCTTGGTATTGCTTGTTTGTGCCTGAACTACACGTGTCTTCCTGGAAGCAGAGGAGATATCGCACTGCCCACCAGCAATGAACGTATAGCACTTGGGGATAAGAAGAGCTCGGAGGATCAGTGAGGTTAGGATTTTTAGTTTAGAAATATATATGGTCGAGATAAATGTAGACGAAGTATACAGACAGCCACTGACGCTGAGCCGCTGGGCGCCACCTGATCAAAAGATCATTTTTTTCCGAAAGAAGAGCCGGCTCTGAGGAGGCGCTACTGATTGATTTCGACAACACAGCTTAAGGCAATTTCTTCGCATTATATTAATCCAGTGACCGGATATGATAGTTATCAGTAAGAAAAACGGCTCAAGATGGAAAAACACGTTTTAACTTCCCGTTAGGCGAGAATTAAACCTTTTTTCCATGTCAGGTGTGCTTTCTCCCTGGATCATCTCCCTGTATGATTAGTTTTAGTTTAAGGTACTTTTCGCTCTCACACTTACCCTTACAATATCCTCACACTGATGGTAGTTGTCGCGGACGGAGGGAGTAGTGGGCGTGAGGTGCCTTCCACTTTGTGATCCTGTCTTTGAGGATTAGGAACTTAGGATACTGCTACCGTCCTACAGTATATAGCCTGGTCGCGGACCATCAGGTTTCGTGGTCTCTGTTCTTCCCACTTGCTCCCCCACCTCCCCCCAGCACTGTTGCCCAGAGCGAGTGGTGGCGACGCCCGCCACCGACGCCAGGTCCTGGCCTTTGACCTACACCCAATACACCTACAAACAGGGCTGTTTAGGCTACACCCACCCACTCCACCAACAAACGCTAGGACTACTCAGCCTTCGCTGGGACGCACTACACCCCTCTGTCTCAGACCAAGTCGGTGAGCTGTCTGTATAAGGGAGGGAGGAACACTAAGCTGCCAGTACTGCGCTGGTCATTTCGTCCAGCATCTGTTGTCAGAACTTCCATAAATCTCAGTGACAATGGGGATGTATTCTATACAATTTACAATTGTGTGGAGGGGCTTTAGGCATGACATGTATTATTATCATCATAGCCTAATAATTCAGTTCTTGTAAAGGGTTACTCGAGTGGACTTACAATAAGCAGTCCGGACGGGGTAGGGAGAGGAAGACGGACAAAAAAGCTCGGTTCTCTGGCATCAGCTCAACGCAGGACTCAACCCATACACTTTCCAGCTGGAAGGTCCTCCTGCACGCACCTTACCCGTAGGTTCCTTTCTGATGTATCCCGTCGCTGTTGGTTCTACCACCCAACGCACTCTTCCATCAGTGGTTTACCTTCACGCACCCAGTGATGGCTCTAACCCCACACAACCTCCTACGATAATGTGCTCAACATAAACTATTCCCTGTCGCTGGGGCTTGTCTGTGGACCGGTCCAGCTGGCCCCTCGTGTCTGGTCCAACCAGACGCTCCCCTCCACCACTGCGCAAGGCTTCATGATGAGTATGACAGGATCTGTTGGGCCTCTAATGGTTGGCTAGGACCTAAAGACCTCGGGGTCTTGCCGTGGTCAGGAGCACCTCACCGGGCCTGCTGGTCCGTGGACCGGCTGGGACGTGGTACAGGTATGCTAAAGTATATACGTGGTCAGGAGTGATGAGATATACTCAAGAGTACGATAGGCATAGCCAAGCATGCTTAGATATGCTCCAGTATGCAGCACATGCAGAGGTATGCTTTGATATGGTCACGTCTGTTCAATTTCGATCAGGTATGCGGTAGATCATCCGTGGTATGTGTGTTGCGGTTCGCTGGTATGGCCAAGTATACTAAGCACTCCTTTATCATGCAGTAGACTCACGTGAACGTGGGTTTGGTTAGGTATGTGACACATATGTTCAGATATGCTGAAGTATGCGAAAGACATGGTCAGGTGTGTGGAGGTATGGCCAGATATGCACTAGATATGAGTAGATATGTTAAAGTGCGATATACATAGGTGAGAGCAGTGGTGCATATGACCCTTCCCGTTAGATGTGACCCGCTCCGGTACTTGTGACCCGCCCCGTGATGTGACCAGTCCCCACAGACCTGCTGCCCCCACGACCCCCCAAGCTCCCAGGGCCCTCCAGCCCCCTGTCCCTGGTCATCAGTATGCCGGCGTGTTGAGCGGACCTCTGTCCACTACAAGAACAATGGCCACACGACATGTTCACGACGCTAATGAGGCGACAGAACCGCTGTATATCGGAGAGGTGCTTGTGGCCTGTGTCCTGGTGAGGCTCGGGTCCTGGTGACACACTGGCTGGTCTGGGTTGGGGATCCCTCTTTGCCGCGCCGCGGGGTTCTTCCCCTGGCCAGGTCATGTAATTATCATCATCTTGCAGGAAAAACTTGACAAGGAAGTTTTTACCGAAATGTTGTCTGTTTCGAGAGAGGTGTGTCTGGGTCAGTCTTTGTCTGTCACTGGACCTGTCTGTCTTTTGGTGTGAGGTGTTGAGAGAGACAGACGAGCGCCTGCGTTCTGTCCGTGTCGTCGACTCGAGACGTGTTGGGTTTGGTGACTGTCAGATCAACATTTTTGTCATCCAGCGACCGGTCCGTACTTCCCCCTCCTGCAGCAGTCGTCTGTCAGCTGGGGCAAGGTGGGGTAAGGGGTAAGGCGCCCCTGACCCAACCCATGCCCCGGCTTTAACCCTCAGGAATCACCATGGACAAGGGCCTTCCTTTCCTCTGATTCCTAGACGGAGGAGCGGACTGCCAGGCCAGGACGACCTAGTCAGAGCTCAGGAGGTAGTGGTCCTGGGATGGACGACCCTGTCGGAACTCAGGAGAGGCACTACACACGTCGTCCACACATCCTTGTCCTCAGTGAAGGTGTGGCAGTTAGCAACGTGCGGAAAGCCTTCACCCTCGGTAGAATACCTGTCTTGACCATGTGTGTATTCATCTGTATGCTCGTGCTCGGCCGCCACGTGTGTGCTGCTGTGAGTGTGACCATGGCATCCTCTCCACACCGCTGGTGACTTAAGTGACGTAGGTCGAGGCTGTGTGTGTGTGTGTGTGTGTGGCAGCCATCCTACCCTCGCCAGGGAACGTCCAGCTTTACCCCTAGCACAGGAACGGTGGAGTTATTTCTATGAATGTAAGAATTTGCTCAGATGTACCGGATATGGTTAGTGAGAATGACGGGGAACGCCAGGAAAGGTTTTCATGCGTAAAAAATCTTTCGGTATGTCTGTCGTCCACTTGAACTTTATCATAACCTCTCCTTCTGTATTGACTCTCATGTCACGAGGATTCGAACGCGTGTCCCCGATAAGACAAGCACCTAGAGATTACATGAGGAGGAGGTCTTGCTGGTGATGCTCCTATATCATGCCCGAGGTCTTCGCTATGCTTGACTCCACCACTTTATGCTTGCTGGAAGCATTGATAACGCCTTTAGTGTGGCCTTTATCTCTTACAGGTTGAATTCGAACACGTGCTCGCTTCCATATGGTGCCAGCGTTTAGACGTCCAAGGACAGGGAACCCGTGGCTGGAGGTGGGGCTAGGTGTCTGGGTCACAGGGTGTGCTTGTTGTTAGGGTAAAACACTCTGTATCTTCCTAGGAGGTGGGGCACCTGCGACTGTATCTTCCTGGTGGGGTACCTGCGACATGCAGCTTTCTCTTGTCGTGTTGATGGATCTGGGATGTGGCTCGTGCTGTGTACGTTCAGGTGAGCGGGGAGAGGATCTGTCGCACACAGCTCGTGTGGAGCGTCTGAGCCAAGAAATGATTGTTTACATAACAGCCGGTTACTATTTGTGATTTTAATTTTTTCCGTATGATGAACTGTATTTATATTGGGTTAATAATATACTCTTAATGTTTACGAGGTGTGTTTTTTCGGCGTGTAGCTGTTGGCGTAACTCCTCACCCGCCTGGTTATCGTACCAGTGTATGTGCGCCTCGTCTGCCTGTATTAAACACTCGTATTATATTTATAATGTCAGTGTAAAATCTTTTTAAGATTACTTCCGGTATTTGTTACGAAGAAAACTTCACTCCTCATATTTTAACCCCTTGAGCACGCGGCTTGGGGTCAAAGGTCAGACCATCTCACCCTAGGATTCGTACCGTCTGACTCACTGTCTTTTTCCTTGTGGCCAGTTTAATATCGCGATTTTTTTAGTCTTTGCCACAGTTGACGACAGTGGCCACACGACCTACGTGGGTTGAACAGATTCGTTATGGCTCCCCTCTGCACATCCCTTCCCATGGGTACTCCCCACCAGACACTTTGATATAAGCATTACATTACAGTGGAGGAGAATATCTTGATGTATTGGTAACCTCTTGTAAAGGCAGTTTAAACTGATGTATAATTACCTCGTATAATGACAGTTTGAATTGATGTATAAAACTGACGTATAAAGGCATTTTCAATGGATGTGCTACAGTTTGATTTATAGCAGTGTGGTGATACAGTGTCTGGTTTTATAATAATATTTTTTTTTTCTTTTCAGCCCACAAGACGACCCAGGAAGATCAAGTCAAGGTAAGCCGTTCTCGAGTCCACAGAAAATGGGGCGTGATAAATCTTCCTGAAGGTTAGCAGAAAACGGGGCGTGTAAGACCTCTTGAAGGTCAACAGAAAACGGGAGGTGGTGGTGGGGCCCACGCCCCTCCTCCACCGTTTCGGGTTGCCTAATTTTTCGTACATTACCCGGACTCTCTAGCATTCGGGCGGTTACTGGAGGGGCTTCGCCGGGTGTGTGGTCACGGGCTGCATGTGAAGACGTTGGTTCGTCTTGGCCTGCTGGTGAGGAAGAGGTCGGGTCTGTCGGAACTGTTCTTGTTGTGGTCTCTGCCAGCTGGCATGGTCTCGCTACGGTTGCAATGGTGGACTGCAGTTTGGGGACGAAGGATGTCTGGAGGCAGGCGGTGAGGGTGGCGGGGTGGTGCTAAGGTTTCTACCTGAACAGACGGAGGAGGAGGAGGAGGAGGGAATCGGGAGGAGCAGTGTGTCGAGCGTCCCTTGATGCAGTGGATCTGTAGTGATGACGTCTTCCCCTTTGGCCTCTGTCTCTTCCTCCCAATCCCTTAGCCTCGACCTCCTCTCCCTTTGTTCTCTCTCGTCTTTCTTATTCCTTTCGTGTTCCTCCCTCCCCCTTGGTCCTCCACCCTGCGGTGCGGCCTCTGGCTCCCCAGGGCGGGGTGAGGTAGGCAGGCTACTTAACACTTGTGACCTTCGGTGCCGCCCTCGGGAGACCATTTGTACCTGCCGGTCTCTTGCGCGGCCGGAGGTCGCCTCCTTCGTCATTAGATATTTGGTATGTGGGGGCAGCTATGCGGGACGGCGCTCCAGCTGTGTGATGGGAGGTACGGCACGTAGAGATATATGTATAGACCCGGATGTTAAGCCACGGGTGACCGCACTCAGGTTTTTGTGGGGCAGGTAACACGTTACACGATGTTATACCTCGGGTCGGAAGGAGAGGGAGGAACTACCGCGACTCCCGGAATAACTATCCTGCCGCTAGGGGTGTGAGGTCTTATTTTGAGTCGGTGCAGAAACAAGAAATAACTCATTAATCAGGGGATCCGTGACGGGCAGGGCTAGTCAGCGAGCCTGCGGGTCTAGTCACCCGCCAGGCTACAGGAAACGAGTCTTGCAACCTTGTTTACCTCCTGGCTGATTGGTGTGCACCACCATCATGTGATGGGCTGGGAGAGGCCTGTGTCTGCAGGATGTGGGGGCCTGGTGACTCCAGGCATTGTGGGGGACCCAGAGATCCAGGAATCCTTTAGTTGGTGGAGAATTAGGGCTGCAGTGGTCCCAGAGGTGGGGGGTACCCAGGGGTGCAGGAACTCCAGAGTGGAAGGGGACCTTGGGGTGAAGATCCTCAGAGATATAGGCAGGAATGAAGGTTAACCATTATGTTATGATTAGGCAATTTATACCGTAAGCAAAATTACCAGTCCTCTTGAAGCTTTATTTACAAAAGTGAATTGTATGACGCGCAACGCTGGTTTTATAACACCTTGTGTCACTGTGCGGAGCTGGGCGTCGCTTGTTCTGTTTGCTGTACGGGTCAGGGAATATGTTCAGCTAACATTAAACTACGGTATGTGTGCACAGCAAAAAGATACACTTGATGGAACGCAGAATTCCTTTTTTACACCGGTGATACTCGGACGTGGCGTATGAAGTGCATCCATCGGCAAGCCGTTGACGCCAAGTGATGGAGAGGCTGAAGGCAGAGGGTGCCTCGCCCCAGGACACACAGCTCTGCTCCTCTTGCAGATGTGCTGGACGTTCCTTCCTGTAGCCGGGCCTCAGGTCACCTGTTAGCAGAAGGCAGGAGGGTAGTGGCAAGAGGGACAATTATTCTTGCGCGTCATTTTGTACGTGTCAGGGGGATGACAGTCTGACGAGAATGACTCTTGTACTTCGGGTGTGCAAGGAGGAGACCAGAGGGGGAACTGTAGCCTAAGACCATCATGGAGGTGGTAGTTCGCCAACAGGATGACGGCAGCTGCGCATAAGACTTGCGTCTATCGCATTAAACATCCGTTGTGGATTATGTCATATACTGACACGCCAATGAATGTCACTCATATATTCAAAATATCTTTCCTTTTGTCATTATGATAAAAAAAATCATCTTGCAATCTGAATCACTGTTGTGTTCGCTGAGCGGGAGTGTGACAGTCGCCATTTTGTCTTTGTGACGAAGAAACGGAAAAAAATTACACCCTTTAGGAAACTCGTTGTTATATTTGGCATGTTGTAACTCTACATATGTTGCGCGAAGATGTAACCGTGCAGGATGTTTTGAAATTCTAGAAACAACGGAAAATGGCTGAGGTTTAAAGCGACGTGACCGACTGGTTTCTCAAGAAATACCGGACCTGTACTTGTACCGTGTCTCCCGATTAACAGCAAACAACCAGAGGACCTTTTCCCAACCGTGTTGCCAGGTATGTACACCTGGGGGTCTGCCGGTACTTGTGTGTGTGTGTGTGTGTGTGTGTGTGGAGGGCATCATGATACAGTAGCATCTGGGCAAGAAATTTCACTTAACGAGATAAACTTTCAAGACGAATTCCGAAAAAAAAAGTCAGAATCATTATCGGCCTTCAGAGAAAACGATTACTTTCTACAAAAAACGGACGATCCTTCTTAGTAGGTCGTGTGTGTAATAGAGGAGGGGAGCTCTTGTCATGGTGACTTATATGTTGTAAATCTCAAAGTTCCTCAAAAAAGAAAACGGAAGTGAGAATGAGTTATGACAGCTATGGCAGAAAATGTGGGTCGACGTGTTAAGATGGCGGCGCCAGGTTGCCTACTCACTCACTCGTGCAGGTTTTTGCGTTTTCCTTTTTTCTTCTCCTCTCCCCACCAGGGGTGACCCCTCTTCACATGTTCGGCTTCTCCCTCTGCCCTTTGCACCCCAAGCCTGACCGGCCGCGCCTCTCGCCTCAACACACATCTGGCCGTTCGTGTGCTGGGTCCTGGACCCTCGACGCCCGGCCTGGAAGAGTTTGGATCGTAATATTCTGATGCCATCAGATGCTCGTCTGGAGCTGAGTTGTCTGTATGTCGTGTGGCTGTACGGGGCTGAGCCAGGGTGTCTGTGTGTTCAGACGTGATCATGAGGGTGGGAGGAGGGGAGGCGGGTTGACTCCTGCTTGTGCAGAGAGCAGGCCGCAATAGTCAAGCCAGCCATTGTTGTTTCTTCCCTTCCATACAACCTGACACTTAGCCTCCAACCTGTGTGCTTACATTTCCTTACTCATGATACTCACCTCCCATGAGTTCCTCCTGTGTTCGTGCCGTCCGGTACGTTCACACTCACGTGCAGACTCACCCCACTCATCCCCTCCCCTCCCACGTCCTCACTACCTCCCCAGGGAAGCTTGTCTGAGTCGATAGTAAAACGATCTGGTGTAAAAGTAGGAACGAATGTGTCGGGTAACGCGAGGTAACGCCGTGGTCGTCACGGTGGTCCGGGTCGTTCCTCCCGTCGGTCGTCTCCAGCACAGAAATGGAGAACAGGTGAAAGAAGTTGATGACCCTAATTTGAATAATTACTCCGAACATATGTAATTAACGCCAGAGCCGGACCCGTCTGGGGCTGGGACGGCCCGGGAATGTATAAACAGTAGGTCGTGAGGTAAAGCAAAAGGAATTTTGCTTCTGTAAATACAGGAAGGATTGTTTGTGGTGCGAGCGGTACATTCTGCCGCATGAGAGTATCCCTGCGTCATGCACAGAGGAAAGGGATGACATCCTACGTATAGGAACGGTGAGGGAGGACGTTGCCCCAACATGACGGGGATTTATGGGATTTTGCAACGGATCCCTGGCGATGAGATGAAATATTGGGATTTTAATGACGCTTGAATATGATTTCTACGTGACTGCACGAGACGATGTGGTCACAGCGTGTACAGGGAGAGGGTCCCGCCATAGGACTGGCTGGGGCTAATTACCTGGAGCGTGAGCACCCAACAACCTGTGGTAATTAACTTGACGGATTGGAGTGTGGAGGTTGATGGCCTTGCCTGGGTGGAGGGAGGTTGTGGCAAACATGTCTGGTCGACCCCGGTGGGTTGTGGGGTTCAGTGTGAGGCTCAGAGGTGTTCCATGGTCTTGTAACTTTGCGATTCACAACAAAGGTGCGTCTTTGTGTTTGTACGTGACGGAAGGCAGCCATCTTTTGGTATAGCCTTTTCGCTTCAGAATCCTCGCAGCCTTTGAACCGCAGGAGCACTTATGCACTGAATTCGTGTATATATATATATATTATCCCTGGGGATAGGGGAGAAAGAATACTTCCCACGTATTCCCTGCGTGTCGTAAAAGGCGACTAAAGGGGAGGGAGCGGGGGGCTGGAAATCCTCCCCTCCAGTTTCTGCTTTTCCAAAAAAGGAACAGAGAAGGGGCCAGGTGAGGATTTTCCCTCTGAGGCTCAGTCCTCTCTTCTTGACGCTACTTCGCTAATGCGGGAAAAGGCGAATATGTATGAAAAAAAGAAAAAAAATATATATATATACACATACGTATTCTGTATAAGAATATTACGTATGTGAATGTCATATGTTATTACTAATGAAGCATTTCATGGTCGTGGGACGAGGATGAGTAAAGCTGTAAACTTGGTTTCTCTCTGCAGGAGAGAAGTACTGCCATATTCCTCCCCTGGCCTCTCCCCACATACCTGAGGGGGTTGTCTAATGTCTTGAACCCTTAAACCATCAAACTTAATTAAAGTGATTCGAGCGCTTCAATAAGACTCGTTCCCTGTGAGATATGTGAATCATGTGGAGCCACCGTTGATAGAGTGTTTGGCCGTGTTCTGTATGGGGGGGAGGGAGGGGGCACGGAGGAGGAGAGGCAGGAGGCGAGAGTGTGTACCCCACGGGTGTTGCTGTGCGACTGAGTCATCATAACTCATACTAATGTCCTCACGCTGCCCGGGTGTTGATGAAGAGTGGGCACTGACAGCCCGGGTATGGATGTGATGGGCGCTCTGATTGCAGGGTTGAAAATGTTAATGTGCCTCGTTGATCTGATGAGTTGGGGACATGCCTGTCCACTAACCTACATAAATGTATATATAAACATACATACCTGCATACTCTTCTGAGGGGCCACCTCCTCCCCCTTTCAGTCCCTCGACTGTGGCGTCCCATAGGGTACAGCGCTGGGTCCTTTCTGTGTCCTTATCCTAATAAACGGTGCCACGATGGAAGTAGGTCGGCGACTCTGCCGTTGCTGACACCGTCGACGACAGCTCCCGTGGCCGTTCCTCCCTCCAGGGCGCCTCCGACGCCCTCAAGGACTGGTCCACCACAACGCCAGCCACGTCGCAATCTCGACTCCTGCACCTGAACTCAACATCGTCAACACAGCTTCGAGTCTTCCCGAACTCACTTTTGCTTCCTCAGTCTGGTCTTCCTGCTCGTCCGCCACACAACAGTCGCTATTAGAAATGGTGCTTCATCGGCATTCTGGGTCCCTCCTTCACGTACGTTGTGTGTAGTTACGTACACTCCGTTGCTCAGGTCACACTCCTCCTCAAAGCATGGACTCGTACGCAAACGCAGCAGCAGCAGCAGCAGCAGGTTGTGATATTGCTGTCCCGTGCACCGTTCCCAGTCTCCTGTACCGTCCCCTGCTGTCTCTTGTGCTACATATCTCCTATGCCCTCCCCTGTACCGTTCCCTGCTTTTTTCTCTACCGCCCTTGTCTCCTGTACCATCCCTGCTCTTTGCTGTACCGTCCCCTGCATTTTTCTGTGCCGCTCCCCCGCCGCTTCCCTCAGGAACTACCGGCTGCAGTGGGTCCTCACGGTCGCTGCTATGATATCCTGCCGCTGCCCTTAGGACGCCCCTGGCATGCTTTTCATCCTAGAGTGGTTGCTGTGGTATCCTGATACCAGACTATGCAGTGCGGATGGAACATTACCGTGTCATAGCTCCGGGTATATCCTCGTGTGGCAGGTTGTGATCGCCCACGACCAGCGGTTGTACTTCAACAGCCGACCCAGTAATGTTCAACTAATTAATTACAACTTTAGTGATCGATTTAGATGTAAACGAGCGTGTTCATGACGTCATTACTGGTGCTTAGTGTGGTTGGGTCCACGTGGAAGTCATATCCTACACGCCCACGTTTGCCAGGAACGGTTATAGACCCCATTACTTGACTCTAGTCATTCATAAATATAACTGTAATGGTGCAGCCACATAAATAACACCGTAATGGTGTAGCTACGTAAAAAAGTACAAAATGTCATGTAAACATAGACATGAAATATGACGAGAGGGTAATGTGACGTGTCTCCCTCCCGCGTAATGATGAACTGGCTGCCCTGGGGAGTCCATCTTGGTCACCTCCTCTCCGGTGATCACCTGTCCTCCTCGTTCGCGCCGCCATCGTCAGTAGGAATATCTTGAGCACGAAGATACGACACCTTCAGCATATCGTTACGATCCACGTGTGAGGAGCGATCCTTGAGCTTGAAGGTATTATGGTCTAGCCTGGCCGTTGACCTGACCCTCTGAGGATCGTACTGTATTACTTATGGGTGGGACTGACGTGAGGAACGGGTTGAGATCAGGATGGGTACCGTGGGTCCTCCCTGGGTGGTGTCCGGAGGCCCCTGAGCCACTTGCATCACACCGGCAACCTGTGGTAATATTTACGGCATCGTGAAGAGCGAGTGGGTCGGCGTTTTGAGTGGGTTCTGGCGAGCATGGGAGATGTTGGTGTGGGTCGGTGGGGTGATGTAGCACAGTTTATTTATGTTA
The DNA here is from genome assembly GCA_038088735.1 of Panulirus argus. Taxonomy (NCBI): domain Eukaryota; kingdom Metazoa; phylum Arthropoda; class Malacostraca; order Decapoda; family Palinuridae; genus Panulirus; species Panulirus argus. Next base: position 1,695 of record JAYMFT010043752.1, on the reverse strand, counting down.
ATTGACTCCTCATCACATTCGTCCGCATGCCTTCGCTGTTGACGAAACGATTCAAGAATTTAGGTAGAAATCCTTCCTCGTACAGCGCTGGATACTGGGAGTGTTCCAACCCTTCCTAATATGGGACATTCCTCTGACCAACATATATTAACCATTGACGAACCAAATGCTTATCCGTAAATCAATTTGTCTCGACGCTTACGGAGACCATTTCCCCGGAGAAAATGCAGGTGAGCGATGGGGGCACGGTTTTACCAGATGTATTCAGGGGAATTTCCTCTTCCATCAGAAATCTCGTCGAGTGAATATTTCACACGTGGGAAGAGTTGGTGATTTGCGGGCAGACTTCCGTGTGCTTTACCTGGCCAGGGAGGGATGGTATCGGCTCTCCTCCCTGGCCCAAGGTGCCACCGAGTGTGGGGCCGCCGCGGCGCGTGGTAGTGACAAGTGACGTGTGGGGGTCTGGGTTATGTGGCAGTGTGTGGGAGGGACATGATATACTGGCCTGGTGATGTGGCAGTGTGTGTGTGGGGGGGGGGTGACAGATGATGCGCTGGGCTGGCGACGTGAGCGCCAATGAAACCCGTCAGGACCCGAATGAAAGTGTTGATAGAGCAGTCAAGACGCGGGATGTGTGGGTCGGGTGACTGAGGCCCTGTATCCTCTGACAGCCATTGTTAACCACGTAATTTGTCTTATTTAGTTGTGCCCATTATTTCACAGATGTTTACACACACACACACACACTCGTACACGCTTGTTAGGTTGTCGAGTTGAGTTTTCACGGAGCGTTAACTGGGAATGTGAGGTGTGGTCAGGGCCTGTTAAGATGGATCAGTTTGCTCAGTTAACAATTCAGAAAAAATTCCGTCTTCATTGTCGTCATTTGTGTGAGTGTGTGCGAGTCTGATATGCATGTTCCTTCTTGTATTTTAACCCGAGATTATGTGGAGTTTTCCGTGTATTGAAGTGAACGATTGCTGGCTGCAGCGGCGCGGGGACCTTATGAGTGACTCACTTGAAGACGGGATCCTGCTGTAGGAACTGTCTGGACTTACTGTCATACCAGCTGTGCTGGTCGTGTGATGGAACCATGAGAGTCTTAGGTAGAGTAACCAACACATGAGCAGGTTAGGGACACCATGGCTGACTCCTACCTGCCCTACACACCTCTCCTGGAGGCTCTCCTCTGCCTGGTCGTAACCAGAACTGGTTGATAAAGTGGACGATAGTGACGGTGGGTCGATACTTCTGTCGCAGAGAACGTTCCTTTAGTTTAAACTGTAGATCGTAACTGCTGTGTCTGATTCTCTTAATTAGATGAGGTCTTCGGGGGAAATTCTCAGTGGATTTGTGATGAGTTAATATGTGTTCAGACTCGGGAGTGTGCAGCTGTAGAACGTCTCGCTGATGCTCCCAGTAGCCAGATGTTAAGTGGAAATGGTCGAGTGTGTTTGCAGGAAGATGTTGAGTGTGTTTGGTTAGTGTATTGTATCGCCATGCAGTGTTTCCACACACCCCACCACCTTGTTATACACACCCATACTACGCCAATACTTTGTTGACGTACACCATACTAGGCAGTGAACCCTGGGGCCAGCAGGCCACCTCTCTACCTTACCACAGATACTGATTCACTCTCCATATATATATATATATATATATATATATATATATATATATATATATATATAT
>JAYMFT010043741.1:0-15514 GCA_038088735.1 Panulirus argus | reverse complement strand
ATGTATATATGTGTGTATGCGGGGGGATGGGTTTTTCTTCGTCTGTTTCCTGGCGCTACCTCGCTGACACGGGAAACGGCGATCAAGTATAATGAATAATAAAAAAAATAATAACATTATTCTTTACAAATTGTTATACTCATTTTTTGTCTGTTCATTCTCACTTCATAATTTTTTCTTCACACAAACACAAACTAATCAATGTTCTTTGAAATCGTTTCGCATCACCCGAAATACTAAATATTTTCGTTACTTTTCAAACTATTTGAATTACTTTTCCTTGAATTTAAACCACCTTCACATTATGACTTAAGAAAATTATTTTCAGGAAAACACTTGGAAAAAAAATTCCCAATAAATGCTTCACTTGACCACGGTCCAGTACACCACGTATTGATTATACCTATCACGTATTAAATATACAGACAACGCAACGCTCGCCTTAAATCTTTCTGCCATGGATATCAAGGGCAGACTGATGGTTCAGCGGTCAACCTTCCTGGGTCGAGGAAGGGGTCAGGTAGGTCAGTTAGAAACAAAAGGTCACACGCAGCGGTAGTTTGAGTTCGTATAAACAAATAAACGATAACTTTGCTGGCTTTTTCGATATGCTACTATAATTACTTAAAGAAAATTAATGTACTTATTTTTCTTATTGTTTCATAGCAGAATTAAGGATATATTTAAATACCCCAGTGGATCTACACAACAGAAAAACAAGTGGGCGTGGCTAAGGCTGGTTGCGCATTCAGGGGCATCATCAACGTTACATGAAAAAAAAAAAACGCATGTTATGAGGGTGTGTGACAAACCTGTGAGGGATAAACCAATATACAATATAAGAGTGTGTGAGAAACCAGTAAGAGACAAACCTCAATATAGTATGACAATGTGTGAGAAAGCAGCAAGAGAAATGTGTGAGGAACGTTATAAGAGTGTGTGAGAATCCATTGACAGACAAATATCAATATAATATGAGAGTGTGTTAGAAACCAGTGAGAGAAGAATGTCAACACATTATGAAGGCGTGGGAGGATGCAGTGAGTTACAAATCTAAACATATTACGAGATTATATGAGGAGTTTGTAAGGGACAACCTCCAAAAATATTTGAGGTTCAATGAGAAGCCAGTAAGGAACTAACCCTAATAAATTACGAAATTGTGTGAGGAACCAGTGATGCAAAAATCTCAAAAAATCATAAGGTTGGGTGACTTACCAGCAACGGTCAAACCTCATAACATTATGGGAGGATGTGAGGAAAAAGTGAAGGACTTACCTCAATACATTATGGGAGTGTGTGAGGAAGCACTGAGGGATAAACCTAAATACAATATGAAAGTGTCTGAGAAACTAGTGGGAGGCAAACCTAAACATATTGTGAGAGCGTGTGAGGAAACAGTGAGGGAAAAATCTCAACTCATTATGAGGCTGTGTCAGGGATTAGAGAGATAAACCTCAAAACAATATGAGGGTATATGAGCAGCCAGTGAGGATATAATCCTAATACATTACGAATGTGTGTGAGGAACCAGTGATGGAAAAATCTCAAAAAAGTAAAAGTGTGTGTGAGTTACAGGCAACAGTAAAACCTAAAAAGTATTAGGTGTGTTTGAGGAACTAGTGAGGAACAAACCTCATCACATTATGAGAGTGTGTTAGATTCTAGTGAGACAAACCTGAATACAATATGAGAGTGTATGAGAAAACAGTGAGAGTAAAACCTCAACATATTATGAGAACATAGATGGATGCAGTGAGGGACAAATCTCAACACATTACAATGTTGTGTGAGGAATTTGTGAGAGAAAAACTTTAAAATAACTTGAGGGTGTATGAGCAGCCAGTGAGGAACTAACCGTAATACATTATGAAAATGTGTGAGGAACCAGTGTCAGAAAAACCTCAAAAAATTATAAGGGTGTGTAAGTTACCGGTGACGGTCAAACCTGTAAACATTATGGGAGGGTGTGAATAACTAATGAAGACCAAACCTAAATACATTATGAGAGTTTGTGACAATCCAGCTAGAGACAAACCTCAATACAATATAAAAGTGTATGAGAAACCAGTGAGAGAAAAACCTCAAAACATCTGGGCGTGGGAGGATCCATTGAGGGATAAATCTGAACATATTACGAAGATGTGTGAGAAATTAGTGAGGGATAAACTTCAAAACAATATGAGCTTCTATGAGCTGCCAGTGAGGAACTATCCCTAATACATTACGAAAGTGTGTGAGGAACCAGCGATGAAAAACCTCAAAAAATTATAAAGGCGTGTGAATTACCGGTGACGGTAAAACATTAAAACGTTTTATGAGGGTGTGAATATCGTAATGAGAGTGTTTGAGAATCCAATGAGAGACAAACCTCAGTACAATATAAGAGTGTGTGAGAAACCAGTGAGAGAAAAATCTTAACACATTATGAGGGCGTGGGAAGATCCAGTTTAGGACAAATCTCAAAGCATTACCAGTTTGAGGAATTTTTGAGGTACAAACTACAAAACAAATTGAGGGTGTATGAGCAGCCAATGAAGAACTAACGTAATACATTACGAAACTGTAAGAGGAACCAGTGATGGAAAAACTCTAAAAATTATGAGGGTGTGTGATTAACCGGTGAAGGTCAAACCTCAAAACATTATAAGGGCGTGGGAGGATCCAGTGAGGACCAAATCTCAACACATTACGAGTTTGTGTGATGAATTTGAGAGGGGCATACTTCAAAACAATTTGAGGCTCTATGAGCAGCCAGTGAGGATCTAACCCTAATACATTATGAAAGTGTATGAGAAAACACTGAGAGAAAAAACTCAAAAATTTATAAGTGTAGGTGAGTTACCGTTGACGGTCAAACCTAAAAACAATATAGGAGGTTGTGAAAAACCATTGAGTGACAGACTTTAACACATTAGGAGAGTCTCTGAGAATCCAATGAGAGACAAAACTCAATATAATATGAGTGTGTGTTAGAAACCACTGGGAGAAAAAAGTCCAGTGAGGGACAACTCTCAACACATTACGAGGTTGTGTGAAGAATTAGTGAGGGACAAACTTCAAAATAATTTCACACTGTATGAACGGCTATTGAGGAACTAACCCTAATACATTAGGAAAGTTTGTGTGGGACCAGTGATGGAAAAACCTCAAAAAATTATAAGGGTGGGTGAGTTACCGGTGACGACAACACCTCAAAAAATTATGGGAGGGTGTTAGGAAGAAGTAAAGGACACACCTTAATACATTATGACGGTGTGTGAGAAACTAGTGTGAGACAAACCTCAACACATTGTGAGGGCTTGCGAGGAAACAGGGGGAAAATTTTCAACTCCTCATAAGGTTTTGTGAGGAGTTAAGGAGGGATAAACCTCAAAACAATACGAGTGTGTATGAGCAGTCAATGAGAAACTAACCTTAATACATTACGAAAAAGTGTGAGGAACCAGTGATGTGAAAGCCTCAAAAAATCATAAGGGTGTGTAAATTAGCGGTGATAGTAAAACCTCAAAACATTATAGGAGGGTGCGAGGAATATTATGAGAGTGTGTGATAATCCAGTGAGAGACAAACCTCAATACAATATGAGAGTGTGAGAAACCAGCGAGGGAAAAACCTCAACACATTATGAGGGCGTTGGAGGATAAAGTGTGGGACAAATCTCAACACACTATGAGGTTTTGTGAGGAATGAGTGATGGATAAATTTCAAAACAATGTGAGGGTGTATGAGCAGCCAGTGTGAAGAACAAGTGATGGACAGACCTCATAAGTGACCGGACTGTAGGGTAATTAATTACTTTCACAAATCTTCTATGTAATGACATCGTTATAGGATATTGGTCACCCAAAACAATATAAAGTAAATAATAAGATTTTTCTTTATAAATTGTTACAACTCATTTTTGTCTGTTCATGCTCACTTCATATTAATTTTCTTCCTTAAAACACAAACTAATCAATACTCTTTCAAATCCTTTTGCATCACCCGAAAGACTGAATATTTTCGTTACTTTTCAAACCATTTGAATTCCTTTTTTCTTAATTTAAATCAAGTTCACATTATCACTGTTAAGAAAATTATTTTCAGCAAAACACTTGTAAAAAAAAAAAAAGTACCAATAAATGCTTCACTTGACCACTGACCATAAAACAACGTATTAATTACAAGTATCACATATCAACTATACAGACAACACAACGCTAGCCTAAAATCTTTCTTCCATGGAGATTAAGGGCAGACTGACGCTTGAGCGGTCAACCGTCCTAGGTCAAGGAAGGGGTCAGGTAGGTCGGGTAGAAAAAAAGGTTACACGCAGCGGTGGTTTGAATCGATATAAACAAATAAACGATAACTTATGCTGGCTTTTTCGATATACAACTATAGTTATATAAAAAAGAATTAATGTATCAATTTTTTTTATAGTTTCATAACTGAATTAAGGATATTTTATAAATACCCCCAATGGATCTACACAACAGGAAAACAAGTGGGCTTGGCTAAGACTGTTTGCGCATTCAAGGGCATCATCAACGTTATATGAAAAAAAACAACGCATATTATGAGGGTGTGTGAGAAACCAGTGAGGAATAAATCAATATACAATATGAGAGTGTATGAGGAACCAGTAAGAGACAAACCTCAATAGAGTATGAGAGTGTGTGAGAAACCAGCGAGAAAAAACTAACACATTATGAGGGCGTTGAAGGATCCAGTGAGGGAAAAATCTTAACACATTACGAGGTTGTGTGAGGAATTAGTGAGGGGCAAAGTTCAAACTAAGATGAGGGTGTATGAGCAGACAGTGAAGAACTAACCCTAATACATTACGAAAGTGTGAGGAATCAGTGATGGAAAAACCTAAAGAAAGTATAAGTGTGTGTCAGTTACCGGCTACGTTAAAACCTCAAAAAATAATAGGAGGGTGTGAGGAACTAGTGAGGGACAAACTTCAACACATTATGAGAGGGTGTGAGAATCTAGCGAGACAAAACTGAATACAAATGGAGAGTGTGAGAAAACGTTGAGAGTAATACCTCAACATTATGAGGGCGTGGGTGCATTCAGTGAGAGATAAATCTCATTACATTACGATGTTTTGTAAGGAATTTGTGAGAAAGAAACTTCAAAACAATTTGAAGGTGTAAGGGCAGCCAGTGAGGAACCAACCCTAATACATTATGAAAGTGTTTGAGGAACCAGTGATGGAAAAACCTCAAAAAATTATATGGGTGTGCGAGTTACCGGTGACGGTCAAACCTGAAAACATTATGGGAAGGTGTGAAGAACAAGTGAGTGACAAACCTAAACACATTATGAGAGTGTGTGAGAATTCAGTGAGAGAAAACCTCAATACAATATGAAAGTGTGTGAGAAACCAGTGAGAGATAAACCTCAACACATTATGTGGGCGTGGGGAGATCCAGTTAGGGAAAAATCTCAAAACATTACGAAGTTGTAGGAAAAATTAGTGAGGGATAATCTTCAGAATAATATGAGCTTTTGTGAGCTGTCATTAAGGAACTAACCCTTATGCAATATGAATGTGAGAGGAACCAGTGATGGAAAAATCTCAGAAAATTATTAGAGTGTGTGAGTTACCAGTGACGGCCAAACCAAACATTATGGGAAGGTATGAGGAACCATTGAGGGAAAAACCTCAACACATTAGGAGAGTGTGTGAGAATCCAATGAGAGAAAAACCTCATCCTATTATGAGGGCGTAGGAGGATCCAGTGAGGGACAAATCTAAACACATTACGAGGTTGTGTGGGGAATTTGTGAGGGACAAGCTTCAAAAAGATTTGAGGGTATATGAGCAGCCAGTGAGGAACTAACCCTAATACATTATGAAAGTGTGAGGAACCAGTGATGGAAAGACAACAAAAAAATATAAGGGTGTGTTAGTTACCGGTGAGGGTCAAACCTAATATGATTATGGCAGGGTGTGAGGAACCATTGAGGGACAAACCTAAAGACATTATGAGAGTGTGTTAGAATCCAGTGAGAGACAAACCTCAATACAATATGAGAGTGTGATAGAACCCAGTGAGAGAAAGAGCTCAACATATTATGAAGCATGGGAGGATATAGTGAGGGACAAGTCTCAACACATGACGATGTAGTGTGAGAAATTAGTGAGGGACAAACTTCAAAACAAAGTGAGCTTGTTTAAGCAGGCACCGAGGAACTAAACCTAATACATTATGAGTGTGTAACGAACCAGTGGTGGAAAAATCTCTAAAAATTATAAGGGTGTGTGTGTTACCTTTGAAGGTCAAACCCAAAAAATAATTTGGAAGGTTGTGAGGAACAACTGAGGAATAAACTTCAACACATTAGGAGGGTGTGTGAGCATCCAGTGAGATACAAACAAACCACAATAAAATATGAGAGTGTATGAGAAAGCAGTGAGAGAAAAACCTCAAAACATTATGAGGGCGTGGTAGGATCCGGTGAGGGACAAATCTCAAAATATTACGTGGTTGTATAATGAATTCGTGAGTGACAAACTTCAAAAAAATTTAGGGTGTCTGAGCAGCCATTCAAGAACTAACTCTAATACAAAACGAAAGTGTGTGATTAACCAGTGATTTAAAAACCTCAAAAAAAAAAAATATAAGGGTGTGTGAATTACCGGTGACGGGAACACCTTAAAACATTATAGGAGGGTTTGAAGAAGAAGTGAGGGTCATAGCTCATCACATAATGAATGTGTGTGAGAAACCAGTGGGAGAAAAACCTCAACACATTGTGAGAGCGTGTGAGGAAACAGTGAAGGAAAAATATCAAATCATTATGAAGTTGAGTGAGGAATTAGGAAATGACAAAGCTCATACCAATATGAGGGTGCATAAGCATCCAATAAGGAACTAAACCTAATACATTATGAAAGTGTGTGAAGAAACAGTGATAGAAAAACCTCAAAAAAATATAAAGGTGTTTGAATGACCGGTGACGATCAAACCTATAAACATTGTATTAGGGTGTGAGGAGCATTATGAGAGTGTGTGAGAATCCAGCAAGACACAAACATCAATACAATATGAGAGTGAATAAGAAACCAGCGAGAAAAAAAAATATCAACATATTATTAGGGCGTGGGAGGATCCATTGAGGACAAATCTTAACATATTACGAGTTTAAGGAATTTCTGATGGAGAAACTCCAAAAGTATTTGTTTGTCAATGAGCAGCCAGTGAGGAACTAAGCCTAATACATTACGGAAATATTTGAAGAACCAGTGATGGAAAAACCTCAAAAAATTATAAGGTTGGGTGACTTACAGGTGACGGTCAAACCTCAAAACATTATGGGAGGGTGTGAGGAAAAAGTGAAGAACATGCATTAATACATTATGAGAGAGTGTGAGAAAGCAGTGAGGGATAAACCTCAATACAATATGAAAGTGTGTGAGAAGCTAGTGGGAGGCAAACCTAAATATATTATGAGGGCATGTGAGGAAACAGTGAGGGAAAAATCTCAACTCATTATGAGGATGTGTGAGGAACTAGAAAGGGATAAACCTCAGAACAATATGAGAGTGTATGAGCAGCCAGTGAGGAACTAATCCTAATACATTACGATAGTGTGTGAGGAAGTAAAGGAGAAAATTCTAAAAAGTATAAGTGTGTGCGAGTTACCGGCAACGGTAAAACCTCATAATGTAATAGGTGGGCGTGAGGAACTAGTGAGGGATAAACCTCAACACATCATGAGAGTGTGTGAGAATCTAGTGAGACAAACCTGAATACAATGTGAGAGTATGTGGGAAAATAGAGTAAAACCTCAACATATTATGAGACCGTTGGTGGATGCAGTCAGCGACAAATCTCAACACATTACGATGTTGTGTAAGGAATTTGTGAGGGACAAACTTAAAAAATAACTTAAGGGTATATGAGCAGCCAGTGAGGAACTAACCCTATTACATTATGAAAATGTGTGAGGAGCCAGTGATAGAAAAACTTCAAAAAACTATATGGGTGTGTAAATTACCGGTGACGGTTAAACCTGAAAGCATTATGGGAGGGTGTGAGGAACTAATGAAGGACAAACCTAAACACATTACGAGAGTGTGTGAGAATCCATTGAGAGACAAACCTTAATACAATTAGAGTGTGTGAGAAACCAGTGAGGGAAAAACCTCAAAACATGTGGGCGTGGGAGGATCCAATGAGGGAAAAATATTAACACATTACGAAGTTGCGTGAGAAATTAGTGAGGGACAAACCTCAAAACCATACGAGCTTTTATGAGCTGCCAGTGAGGATCTAACCCTAATACATTATGAAAGTGTGTGAGGAAACAGTGTTGGAAAAATCTCAAAAAATTATAAGGATGTGTGAGTTACCGGTGACGGTCAAACATAAAAACCTTATGGGAGAGTGTGGGGAACCATTGAGGGACAAACCTCAACACATAAGGAGAGTGTGGGAGAATCCAGTGAGAGATAAACCTTAATACAATATGAGAGTGTGTGAAAAACAATTAAGAGAAAACTGAACGTATTACAAGGGCATGGGAGGATCCAGTGAGAGAAATATCTCAATATATTACGATATTGTGCGAAAAAATTTGTTAGGGACAAACTTCAAAACAATTTGATGGTGTATGAGCAGCCCGTGAGGAACTAAACCTAATATATTACGAAAGTGTGTGAGGAATAGTGATGGAAAACCCTTAAAATATTATAAGGTTGGGTGTCTTAGAGGTGATGGTAAATCCTCAAAACATTATGGGACGGTATGAGGAACAAGGGAAGGATATAACTCATATTATGAGGATGTGTGAGAAACCAGTGACGGATAATCTTCAATACAATATGAAAGAGCGTGAGAAATCATTGGGAAACCAACCTCAACATATTGTTAGGGCGTGTGAGGAAAGTGAGGGAAAATTCTCAACTCAGTATGAGGTTGTGTGGGGAATTAGGGAGGTAAAACCTCAAAACAATACGAGGGTGTACGAACAGCCAATGAGTAACTAACCCCAATACATTACGAAAGTGTTTGAGGAACCAGCGAAGAAAAAAATCAAAAAATTATAAAGGAGTGTAAATTACCGGTCACAGTAAAACCTTAAAACATTATATGAGGGTGTGAAGAACATTATGAGAGTGTTTGAGAACCCAGCGAGAGACAAACCTAAATACAATATAAGTGTGTGTGAGAAACCATTGAGAGAAAAACCCAACAAATTATGAGGGCATGAGAGGATCCAGTGTGGGAAAAATCTCAACACATTACGAGTTTGAGGAGTTTCTGAGGGAAAAACTTCATAACAAATTGAGGGTGTATGAGCAGCCAATGAGGAACTAACCTAATAATTTACGAAATTGTGTGAGGAACCAGTCATGGAAAAACTCTAAAAAATTATAAGATTGTGTAAGTTACCGGTGACGGTCAAACCTGAAAACATTATAGGAGGGTGTGAGGAACCATTGAAGGACAAACCGCAACATATTAGGAGAGTGTGTGAGAATCCAGTGAGAAAGAAACCTCAGTGCAATATGAGTGTGTGAGAAACCAGTGAGAGAGAAAACCTCAACACATTATGAGGACGTGGAAGGGCCCAGTGAGGAACAAATCTCAACACATTAAGATGTTGCGTGAGGAATAAGTGAGGGACAAATTTCAAAACGATAAGAGCTTGTTTGAGCAGCCAGCGAGGAACTAACCTTTATACATTAGGAAAGTGCGTGAAGAACCAGTGATGGAAAAATATAAAAAAACAATAAGGGTGTGTGAGTTACCGGTGACGGTCAAACCTCAAAACATTATGGTAGGGTGTGAAGAACCAATGACGGAAAAACCTCAACACATTAGGAGAGTCTCTGAGAATCCAATGAGAGACAAACCTCAATACAACATGAGAGTGTTTGAGAAACCAGTGAGATAAAAACATCAACACATTATGAGGGAGTGGGAGGATCCAATGAGGACCAGATCTCAACACATTACGAGGTTATATGAGGAATTTGTGAGGGACAAGCTTCAAAAAGATTTGAAGGTGTATGAGCAGCCAGTAAGGATCTAACCCTAATACATTATGAAAGTGTGAGGAACCAGTGATGGAAAAACCTCAAAAAAATATAAGGATGTGTGAGTTACCGGTGATGGTCAAACCTAAGATAATTATGGGAAGGTGTGAGGAGCCATTGAGGGACAAACCTAAAGACATTATGAGAGTGTGTTAGAATCCAGTGAGAGACAAACCTCAATACAATATGAGAATGTGTGAGAAAAGAGTGAGAGAAAAAGCTCAACACATTATGAAAACGTGGGAGGATCCAGTGAGTAACAAGTCTCAACACATTACGATGCTGTGTGAAAAATTACCGAGGGACAAACTTCAAAACAAGGTGATCTTGTTTGAGCAACCAGTGAAGAACTAACACTAATACATTATAAGTGTGTAAGGAACCAGTGATGGAAAAATCTCAAAATTATGAGGGTTTGTGAGTTACCTTTGAAGGTCAAACCTAAAAAAAATTGGGAGGTTATGAGGGACCACTGAGGAATAAACTCTAACACATTAGGAGAGTGTGTGAGAATCCAGTGAGATATAAACAAACCTCAATAAGATATGAGAGTGTCTGAAGAAGAAGTGAGAGAAAAACCTCAACACATTATGAGGGCGTGGGACGATCCGCTGAGGGACATATCTCAAAACATTACGTGGTTGTATAAGGAATTTGTGAGGGACAAACTTCAAAACAATTTAAGGGTGTCTGAGAAGCCATTCAAGAACTAACCCTAATACATAACGAAGTGTGTGAGGAACCAGTGATTTAAAAACTCAAAAAGATATAAGGGTGTGTGAACTACCGGTGACGGGAAAACCTTAAAACATTATAAGAGAGTGTGAGGAACAAGTGAAAGACAAAACTCATCATATAATAAGGGTGTGTGAGAAACCAGTGAGGGATAATCTTCAATACAATATGAATGTGTGTGAGAAACCAGAGGGAGAAAAACCTCAGCACATTGTCAGGGAGTGTGAGGAAACAGTGAAGGAAAAATAACAACTCATTATGAAGTTGTGTGAGAAATTAGGAAGGGATAAATCTCATAACAATATGAGGGTGTATAAGCAGCTTGTGAGAACTAACCCTAATACATTACGAAAGTGTGTGAGGATCCAGTGATAGAAAAACCTCAAAATCATATAAGGGGGTGTGAATTACCGGTGACGGTGAAACCTAAGAACATTATATGAGGGTGTGAGGAACATTTTGAGAGTGTGTGAGAATCCAGTGAGAGACAAACCTCAGTACAATATGAGAGTGTGTGAGAAACCAGTGATAGAAAAATCTCAACACATTATGAGGGCGTGAGATGATCAAGTGAGGGATAAATCTCAACATATTACGAGTTTGTTTGACGAATTTGTCAAGGAGAAACTTCAAAAGTATTTGAGGGTCAATGAGCAGCCAGTGAGGAACTAACCTTAATATATTACAGCATTGTGTGAAGAAACAGCGATGTAAAATCTCAAAAAAGTATAAAGTTGGGTGACTTCCCGGTGACGGTAAAACCTCAAAACATTATGGGAGAGTGTGAGGAAAAAGTGAAGGACATACTTCAATACACTATGAGAGTGTGTGAGAAAGCAGTGAGGGATAAACCTCAATACAATATAAAAGTGTTGGAGAAAATAATGGGAGGTAAACCTCAACATATTGTGAGGGCGTGTGAAGAAACAGTGAGAGAAAAATCGCAACTCATTAAGAGTTTGTGTGAGGAATTAGAGAGGGATAAACCTCAAAACATTATGAGGGTGTATGAGCAGCCAGTGAAGAACTAATCCTAATACATTACGAAAGAGTATAAGGAACCAGTGATGGAAAAACCTCTAAAAAGTATAAGTGTGTGTGATTTACCGGCAACGGTAAAAATTCAAAATGTAATAGGTGGGTGTGAGGAACTAGTGAAGGACAAACCTCAACACATTATGAGAGTGTGTGAGAATCTAGTGAGACAAACCTGAATTCAATGTGAGAGTGTGTGAGAAAACAGTGAAAGTATAACCTCAACATATTATGAGAGCGTATATGGATGCAGTGAGGGACAAATCTCAACACATTACGATGTTGTGTGAGGAATTTGTGAGGGACAAACTTTAAAATAACTTGAGGGTGTATGAGCAGCCAGTGAGGAACTAACCCTAATACATTATGAAAATATGTGAGGAACCAGTGATAGAAAACCTAAAAAAAAAAACTATAAGGGTGTGTAAGTTACCAGTGACGGTCAAACCTGAAAACATTATGGGAGGGTGTTAGGAACTAATGAAGGATAAACCTAAACACATTATGAGAGTGTGAGAATCCATTGAGAGACAAACCTCAATAAAAATATAAGTGTGTGTGAGACATCAGTGAGAGAAAAACCTCAAAACATGTGGGCGTAGGAGGGTCCATTGAGGGAAAAATATCAACACATTACGAAGTTGTGTGAGAAATTAGTGAGGGACAGTCTGTAAAACAATATGAGCTTCTATGAGCTGCCAGTGAGGAACTTTCCCTATTACATTACAAACGTGTGTGAGGAAACAGTGTTGGAAAAATCTCAAAAAATTATAAGGATGTGTGAGTTAGCGGTGACGGTCAAACCTGAAAACATCATGGGAGAGTGTGGGAAACCATTGAGGGACAAACCTCAACACATAAGGAGAGTGTGGGAGAATCCAGTGAGAAACAAACCTCAATACAATATGAGAGTGTGTGAAAAACAACTGAGAAAAAAACTCAACACATCATAAGGGCGTGAGAGGATCCAGCGAGAGAAATATCAAAACATATTACGAGATTGTGTGAAAATTTGTGAGGGACAAACTTCATAACAATTTGAGGGTGTATGAGCATCCCGTGAGGATATAACCCTAATACATTACAAAAGTGTGTGAGGAGCCATTGATGGAAAAACCTCAAAAAACTTTTAAGGTTGGGTGTGTTAAAGGTGACTGTCAAACCTCAAAACATTATGGGACGGTGTGAGGATCAAGTGAAGGACATAACTCAACATATTATGAGGGCGTTTGAGAAACCAGTGACGGATAAGCATCAATACAATATGAAAGAGTGAGAAACCATTGGGAGAAACCTCAACACATTGTGAGGGCGTGTGAGGAAAGTGAGGGAAAAATCTCAACTCAGTATGAGGTTGTGTGAGGAATTAGGGAGGTACAAACCTCAAAACAATATGAGGGTGTACGAGCAGCCAATGAGTAACTAACCCTAATACATTACGAAAGTGTGTGAGGAGCCAGTGATGGAAAAACTCTAAAAAATTATAAGGGTGTGTGAGTTACCGGTGACTGTAAAACCTTAAAACATTATATGAGGGTGTGAAGAACATTCTGAGAGTGTGTGAAAATCCGGTGAGAGATAAACCTCAATACAATATGAGTGTGTGTGAGAAACCAGTGAGAGAAAAACCTCAACACATTATGAGGGCTTGGGAGAATCTAGTGTGGGACAAATCTCAACACATTACGAGTTTGATGAGTTTCTGAGGGACAAATTTTAAAACAAATTGAGGGTGTATGAGCAGCCAATGAAGAACTACTTTAATACATTACGAAATTGTATGAGGAACCAGTAATGGAAAAACTCTAAAAAATTATAAGGATGTCTGAGCTACCGGTGACGGTCAAACCTCAAAACATTATTGGAGGGTGTGAGGAGCCATTGAAATACAAACCATAAAACATTAGGAGTGTGTGTGAGAATCCAGTGACAGACAAACCTAAATACAATATAACAGTGTGTAAGAAACCAGTGAGAGAAACACCAACACATTATGAGGGCGTGGAAGGACCCAGTGAGGGAGAAATCTCAACACATTAAGATGTTGCGTGAGGTTTAGTGAGGGACAAACTTCAAAACAATATGAGCTTGTTTGAGCAGCCAGTGAGGAACTATGCTTTATACATTTTGAAATTATGTGAAGAACCAGTGATGGAAAAACTTTAAAAAATTATAAGGGTGTCTGAGTTACCGGTGACGGTCAAACCTCGAACCATTATGAGAGGGTGTGAGGAACCACTGAGGGAAAAATCTCAACACATTAGGAGAGTCTGTGAGAATCCAGTGAGAGACAAACCTCAATACAATATGAGAGTGTGTGAGAAACCAGTGAGAGAAAAACCTCAACACATTATGAGGGCGTAAGAGGATCCAGTGAGGACCAAATCTCAACACATTACGAGGTTGTGTGAGGTATTTTTGAGGGACGTACTTCAAAATAATTTGAGGGTGTATGAGCAGGCAGTGAGGAACTAGCCGTAATACATTATGAAAGCGTATGAGAAACCAGTGATGGAAAAACGTCAAAAATAAGGGTGTGTGAGTTACCGTTGAAGGTCAAACCTAAAACCATTATGGGAGGTTCTGAAAACCATTGAAGGACAGTCTTTAACACATTAGATCTTCTGAGAAACCAATGAGAGACAAACCTCCATACAATATGAGAGTGTGATAAAAACCAGTGAGAGATAAAAGTCAACACATTATGAGAGCTTGGAAGGATCCAATGAGGGACAAATATCAACACATTACGACGTTGTGTGAGGAATTAGTGAGGGAAAAACTTCAAAACAATTTCACACTATATGAACAGCCAGTGAGGAACTAACCCTAATACATTAGGAAAGTGTGTGTGGGACCAGTGATGGAAAAAAATTAAAAAAATTGTAAGTGTGGGTGAGTTACCGGTGACGGCAAGCCTCAAAACATTATGGGAGGGTGTGAGGAAGAAGTGAAGGACAAACCTTAACACATTGTGAGGGCTTGTGAAGAAACAGAAGGAAAAATCTAAACTCATTATGAAGTGGTGTGAGGAATTAGGGAGGGATAAACCTCAAAACAATATGAGGGTGTATGAGCAGTCAGTAAGGAACTAACCCTAATACATTACGAAAGTGTTTGAGGAACCAGTGATGTGAAAACCTCAAAAAAATCATAAGGGTGTATAAATTACCGGTGACGGTAAAACCTCAAAACATTATTGGAGAGTGTGAGGAACATTATGAGAGTGTGAGAATCCAGTGAAAGACAAAGCTCAATGCAATATGAATGTGAGAAACCAGTGAGAGAAAAACCTCACTATATTATGAGAGCGTTGGAGGATCCAGTGCGGGATAAATCCCAACACATTACTTGGTTGTGCGAGGAATGAGTGATGGACAAATTTCAAAACAATATGAGGGTGTTTGAGCAGCCAGTGAGGAACTAAACCTTATACATTATGAAACTGTGTGAAGAACCAGTGATGGACAAACCTCATAAGTGACCAGACTCTTGGGTAATAAATTACTTTCACAAATCTTCCATATAATTACATTGTTTCATGGATATTGGTCACCCCAAACAATATAATGTAAATAATAAGATTTTTCTTTACAAACTATTATACTCATTTTTTGTCTGTTCCTTCTCACTTCATAATAATTTTTCTTCCCACAAACACAAACTAATCAATGTTCTTTCAAATCGTTTCGCATCACCCGA
>JAYMFT010043730.1:0-15514 GCA_038088735.1 Panulirus argus | reverse complement strand
AGAGAGAGAGAGAGAGAGAGAGAGAGAGAGAGAGAGAGAGAGAGATGTATATAAGGTGGGGCAGCAAGTCACCTAGCCGAAAGCAGAGTCCATCACGTCATGAGAGTGACCTCATTTCTCGAGGTGAAACATAAACTGGGTCACTGACCTTGTCCTCACAATCGTCACCTTGCGGGAAACGATCCCCATCTTGACCACGACACTGGCTACCACGCAATGCGGTTCTGGCAGAGAAATATGAAGAATGTAGACGATGCCGTGGTTACTGATTGCCTTGTTAGGAATGTCTGGAAGACAGAGACCTGACCTCTCTGCCTAAGAGAGAGAGAGAGAGAGAGAGAGAGAGGTAAGCTCAGGGCTACATATGCACGTGGTATGTGTATGTGTGTGTGTGTGTGTGTGTGTGTGTGTGTGTGTGTGTGTGTGCGTGCTTGCCTAACCCGACACTGTGACTGGAGCCTCGCAATGTTTTTGAACATTCATTCCCTACTTCCCTCACCACATAAGGTCAACTCGTAGATAAAGCAATTATAAGAGCGGGCGTTTTCTGCGGGATATGAGGCCCAAATGATCAACAGGTGTGGTTGTGTGGTGTTGTTGGTACCAGGTGTGTGGTGATGACAGCGCCAGGTGTGGTTGGAGGAGAATAAAAGTAGGTATCATCACGGTCAGTCCTAATGTAACTCATCTCCACACAGAAACTATAGGATACAGATGGTGCAGAGTGCCACCGTGGTGGCAGGGACACAAGAAGATACCACACGAAATAAGTGTCCATAATGATACCCATAGACGGAGAGCATCAACAACACGACGGGCAACAAGGGATGCTTGAAGAGAGGTGCTCGCTGGAGAGCTGATGAGATGCGAGGCGTTTGACCACTGTGGAGGAAGATCCACCACAGTTATGCGAATAGCATTCCGTACTGGGGCGAATGAGACCCTGATAAGATAGCTGCTCACGGGAAAGAAAAATAATTACTGCACCTGTACAACACCTCCAGCTCTTGGGATACATAGACTGCGATATTCATAATGTGGAGTTGTCAGGTCGAGAGGGGGACAGGGTTATGCCCAGCATGCTTACCTTACTGCGAGGTTGGACTGAAGTCTTTTCAAGTTTGCTAGTGGGGATAAGATCCGGACTGAAACACAGGTAGAAACTGCATCTTTTTGTGCAAGGAATTAATTCAGAATACAGCCTTCCAAGCGCACGATGCTGTACCGGTCCGAACTGATAGAAATGTTCAGTACTAGAAAAGTAACGATTCTGTAAATGAGGATGGGAAGTGAACTAAAGTATATTTAGTAGAATCATATGTTACAGGAGTGAACAGGATGGTACCAGGTAAAGTGTGATGGAACCAAGTGTGGTAAGACCAGGTTGTGCTGGTATCAGGAGTGGTGGGATCACATGTGGTGTTGTGATTGTGCTTAGTGTGGTTGTACCAGGTGTGGTGTTACTAGGTTCAGTGGTGCGAAATGTTTGGTGTGGTTCTTCCAGATAGGCTGGTAATGGTGGTGCCAGGTGTGTGGCACTACCAGATGTAGCTGTACCACGTGTGGCGGTACGGTGTGATGGCATCGGGTGTCTTAGTACCAGACGTGATGGTAGCACGTGTGACGATGAGGTTGTAGCGGGTGTGGTTGGTATTACAGGCCATCCACCACCATGATGCAGTGCCTCCCCCTCCTCCACGGCCGTCCAGCTCGCCCCGGGTCCCCGCGCCATGCATGACAACCAGCCCGACATGATCCAGATCACCTCACATGGCACGAGTGGCCTGTGAGACGTGTAGTAATGCACGATCTGACACCATCAGTGTGTCGAGACACACAATCGCACGCTGCATTCTGACACCAGCCCAACAGCTACCGAACACGACATCAAGATCCGACTCCACCACATCCCCCCGTGGTGTCGTCTGACATTTCCCCGGGTGTCATGACACACAGGGGTCCCCCGCGTGTCACCTCGACCTGCAGATACTGTCACGGACGCGTCCCACGTGTAAATGCACCATGACTCCCAGGGAGGAACCGCTTATTCCGTGGCCCTTTTCGTGTTTCTTAATGTCTTGTACATCTGTGTAGGGTACACCTGTATACGGTACACCTGTGTAAGGTACACTTGTGCAGAGTACGGTAGAGTCATTGTTCTTTTTTTTTCCACCATATGGAAAATAACATACCGGAAAAATCAGGACGGTGTTGACAATACATTCCAACCGCTTTATGGTATAAGGAAACTCATAACATGTATCATATCTATAATATACATTTGCCTTATAATGCTTGATGGTACATACAATCAGACGGAGAACATGCAAATGCAAGGGACAAATTGATTCATGATTATGTTGCAATGTTCACTGAGGCTATGAGTACACTTATACAATGTAATAACCAAGGTTATTTTATGTGATTTGCTTTGTATTCAGACAGACCAGCAACACCAAGAATAACCTAGATTAAAACAATATCAAAAACAAAAATCATAAATTCTTAAGCCATGCACTCCGCTAGTCACATCCGTGACACAGCAAATCCAGTGAATTAGAAATAAAAAAAGACATTTTTGCAGATGTAAGAAAATACAATCTTTACTGATTCAGTCCTGAAATAATACCACACAATATACGATACATAAATTATCCCAAAGCCTTTAAATAATTCATATAGAAATAAGTAAAACAAAATCTATAACCCAAAAGGGCCAACTGCATGTAAACGTTTCCCAGATTATCAAAGATAATGTCCTTTATGTTTGACCTGTACTGCACAGAAAAAAAACAGCTGTGTTCTTTGATTATCATGTAGAGGGATATTCATCTGGGCGCACTGTGTTATCAATTGAGGCATAGAAATCATCTGTTTCATCAGTTTTCTGTGTGACTGTCATGTCATGTTCCACTTCCTTTGCCTCGCCAGCTGTATCAAGCAGTGAGGGTCACTTTCACTGCAGTACCCGCAGCAGTGACGACAGTACTGAGCTGTACACCAGGCCTGTAGCGGTGCCAATTACTCTATACCAAACAACCAGTTTAACTGCAACACCTGTGGCAGGGCCACTACTGAACGCCAGCTGGACGACCGACTGACCAATAGTCTTCTTTACCAAAGCAGACAACATGGCCCCTGGATATTGCTTTCCTAGTTTGGCTTTGAGCTTGTCTCCTCTATGATTAGGGCTGGAGAACCGCTACATATATAGGCCATATCTGTACGTCAATATCTCTAAAAACCAGTTTAGGTTTAGAACGAAAGGTTCTTGTGGATAGCAAACCTGCATTTGTAGACGTACTGTTTCTGCTGTAGCTTGACTTCCCAGATTAGTCACTTTGACGAACTGCGTCATCTTACGCCACAAATCAGTAGTTAGAAGGGTAATGACCGTTGGTATCGATTAATAGAGGGCTATATAAATTTTCTAATGATACTGATAATCAGTGAATAAAAATATTTAAGAATCTATGATTTGATTTGCATGTCTTTATTTCGTTTTCATGAGAAACGATCGGCAATAATCCTTCATTCCCTAGGGTACCTGTTGGCTATTGTACCATTCACAGTTTCCTACAAAATTTCTAGACCAGTATTTCATGGTGTTCCAATACAGCTGTATTCCTGTTGGATTATATGGTGTGTAGGGAGGAGCCTTTTGCTTTACTATCCTGTCTCCATCTATAGTGGTGAGTAGGAAGGAGCCTTCTATTGTACTATCCTGTCTCCATCTATAGTGGTGGGTGGGGATGAGCCCTCTCTTCTACTATCCGGTCTCCATCTATGCAGGTTAGGAACATGTGATTCTGTTGCTTCCTCCAGCAGGTGACTTCGTCATAGACCATCAGGTCGTCTGCTACCTATCTCTCCCATGTACAACCACCTCAGGAGGTCACCGCTACCACCGCAGGCGATCACCACCAGCACCGCAAGCGGCGTACCACGGTGGAATGTTCCAGCCACGGGCATGAGAGCCTATCCCGCCCCGCCACGCCCCGCCCCGGTCCCCTCCACCCCGCCCCGCCCCGCCGCTGTCAGCAATTTTCGGGCAACGGAGACCGTCGTCACGTAACCCGTTGGCTGAGGCCACTTGTTCCCGCAACGACCAAGTAACGGGGACTGATTCACGCCCATGTAACTGACCTTGGCCCATACCCACGTCGCTGGGTTTGACCCACGCCCACGTAATAAGGACTGACAACAAACGGAGACTACGTGCACGATACATTATACATTTCACTCATACATCCATGGAAATGAAGGTTATCACAAATAACAAGTCACACATTCGGAAATGATAAAGCGAAAATGGGTCCCCTTTTCCTCAATCATTTTCATCAAGAGATTTTTATTCGAAACGGTGAAAATGTATGGAACTAGTTAAAGTTCTTCGCTTGGTCACCCCAGTGGTGGTTACTGTTGTGCCAGATGCCATAAACCGATCCATATGGCACCTCGGTCAGTACTAGTGTTAGATGCCACAGTCTGTATACATGACTGGACTAGGAAAATACTCTGAGACAGTAGCATACGCTGTGCCACATACTGGTTCTGCGTCGGTGGCTTAACAGGGATCAATATTCAGGAGCTTAGAAACGCATATGTTGATCCATATTTGGGTGCGGACGGAGAGGCCCAATGGGGCCACCACTCTCACTCTGAAAGGAGAGAGAGAGAGAAAGTCAAAGTAAGGTGACCACTTTCACGATGAGAGAGCACGACAACAAGTCATGACCCAACGCCTGACATCCACGGGCAACGATGATCTATTATCGAAGTCTTCTTTCTTCCCCTTCTTGCTTCATCCGGTATTTTCTCTCTGCTTCTGTACGCTGACCATCTCTCTCTCTCTCTCTCTCTCTCTCTCTCTCTCTCTCTCTCTCTCTCATATTTTCGTTTCTCCAACGGACGACTGAGCTGGGGTCTTCTCGCTGTATGTGTGTCTCTGGGCGATATCATATCAGATACATACATAACGTGCATTCACATATCCTCTTTCTCACACACGTACACTTGTGCATGAATTAGAATGGTGGTTTACACTAAACACTGGCCTTCAGACGTGGCCACAGTAGGCAGTCTCCTCTCCCTCAGGTACTGACTCTCACTTCGACCATCCACCTCAGTACCACAAGCGAGGGTGGTTCAGCCCACCACAGCTCACGTCTGCTACAAGGATGGGAAACGCCACCTGAATGGCCCATTGAGTCCCATTAACCGGACGAATGGCCAAGGGGGGGAAGCCACCATTCTAAAAGGGCTTGCGCGCCACGCCCAAACTGCGCAAGGCGACGGCACTTCCGGGGGGCCTAAGCGATCTCTCGTCATTCTCGATCGTCGTCGATTCTCTTTCTGTCGTCTGCTGGTCATTTTCGGCCCCCCTGGTGGTCGTCTGTATTCCCCGGTCGTGGTCGTTGTTGTCGTCGTCGTCTATCGTCCAGCGATGGCTGTCCGCCCTCTGGTGGTCGTCTCCTGTCGTCCAGTAGTGGTGGTAGTGGTCGTCGTCGTCGTGACTCCTCCGTGCACACGACGCAGCCGCCACACAGGTCCCTGGGAATCACCCCCTCCCTCCCCTTCCCTCCCTATCCCCTCCTCTCCCCCCCCACAACCCCACCCCACCCCACCCTCGCCAGGTCCGCCCGTCGCCCAGAATAGACAGACACCCAGTTCCCCACCGTCCCCACGCCCCGCCTCAGGCGAAAAGTTTCCCTATCTGTTCCCTCACCACGGGATGTTTGGGCTCCAGAAGAGACCCCACGGAGTTCGACGGCTTCCACATAGAGCCCAGGTGCTCCCACAGAAGTGCTCCTAAGCCGCTGTTGCGTATACTCTCCCACAGTGATACTCATTCCCGGAAGGATATTCAATCCTACGGTAATATTCACTCCTGCATTAATATTCACTCCCATAATGATATTCATCCTCGCTGTAACATCCTTGACTAGTGACTCTCGTACTTTCTTCCCAGGATAATAAAGTCTTCCCCTATTCAATCGTTCAAATAATGCGCAAATAGAATTTAAAAGACTATATTTGTTTCCTCAAGAATTCTGGTCAGTTCCAGCAACGTGGCCAGCCTGTGTTCTTTAAGTGTCAATTACTTATCATTCCCACGTCAGACAAGGGACCTCGTTGTTTGCTGGCTCGGAAAGTCTTATATGGAATCACGTCTCAGTAATCGTTGCCAAAATTACAACACAGATGATAAATTACGCTGGAAGTTGTTAAGTTACTTTAATACTGTAGGTCAATACTAGACATTACATGACGCTGTGTGTAGTGGTCAGAGATATGCTTTGTGGGCGTCTTTTCTAAGGTGATTGTCGTCACTGTTACCATAATCAATATCATCAGTAGTAGTAGTAGTTGTATCATTATTACTGTCATTATCATCATTATCATCAATAGTAGTAGTAGCACTAGCAGTAGTTGTACTAGAAGTAGCAGTCGTAGTACGTAGTAGTAGTATTACATTTGCTATTGTCATTTACATTAGTAGTTGTTTTTGTTGTTATTACTGTAGCAGTACTAATCCCTTGAACACGACGCTACGACCAATGAGCAGGCCGGCACGGCCCATAAGCACGACATAACCACCCTTGAGTGGGACAGTACGACACATGAGAATCACGAGAAGCACTTTGAATATGATAGTCTGGACTTTGGCTTTACCCATCACACACACACACACACACACACACACACAGGCAAAACCGAGGGAGCTTAGAGTTGTGCTGCGGTGTAGATAGCGGTGGTACTTCAGCCAGCAAGCATTTGAACGGAAAGAATATACGTACCAGGATAAGAAGGGAGAAACAGGAATAGAAGTTTGGAGAATCATTCTGTGGACAAGGCAGGGGACAATGCAGTTCACTCATCAGGTGTTGATTATCAGTTTAGGAGCAGCTAACAAGGATAAGGGATACAGAGGAACGAGTTGGAGCTGATGACGTAAAGACATGAGAAGAACTGAATATGTCCACAAGTGTTCTGACAGTGGAAGAAGCTATGGCCCCACAGCCAGTGAAATAGAATGGGAGGAAAGTCTTGAAGAGCACTAAAAATTTTCACAAAAAACAATAAGAATACTGAACGGTCTTGGCTCATGGAAGGCTCACGGTCCCAATGAAATTTTTTCATGCACTCTGCAGATGTGCGGAGACTGGGGAAATGCTCTGAGCTATAGACCAACCTCTCAGACGGGCGTCGTATGTAAAGTACTGGAAAACATAATGAGAAAACTAATGGATGATTTCTCGCAAAGAGGAAGCTAGCCAGGAGAGAAACAATATGGTTTCAGGGGAAAGAGATTATGCGTAACGAGTCTCATATATTTCTAAGAGAGAGTGAGTTCCTTTTTAGACCATAGAGAGGGCTGGTTGAAATATGTGCATCTGGACTGCCAGACAGTAGGCTGGTAGAGGAGCTGGTTCTTCAGGCACAAGTAATGGGGAGCTTACTTCAATGGACAGAAGACTACCGCAGTGAAAGGGTGAAACGGACGCGTGTCAGCGACGGCGTGCCGCAAGGGGGTCTATTGTGGGACCATTGCTCTTCTTGAACTCTCTCAGTGACTTACCAGAAGGACTGGACTCCTACCTGAATGCATTTAGGGATGATGTCGTAAAAAGGGTGAGAAGCGAAATGGATAGACTTACTGTACATAGGAAGCTAGTCACGCTCTCTCTTTCTCATTCTACCTCATCTCTACTTCCTTTCTGTTCAACCTCACACCTGTTCCCTGTCTCAACCTCTCTACCTCGCGCTTGGTCCCGCTTTCAACCTCTCTACCTCATCTTTGGTCTGTCGCAACCTCTCTGCTTCGCCGTTGGACTCTCTCAACCCCTCTTCCTCACCCTTAGCCAGTCTCAACCTTTCTACCTCGCTTCTAGTATTGCTTAGATTTCGGGAGTTTGTGTTTTACTTAATGGCTCTCGCCTCCTAGGGATCAATAGACCAGCATACATACTTAGAAATGATATCGAAGAATATTCAAATTTGATATCTTAACATCTTTACTGTAACCCGATATCGAGTATAAATGTTCGAAGGGAGCACGATGATTTCATTCTATGTACAATCACCAAACCTGCTGAGTGCACTGCCAGCATTAGACTACGATGAATGATGTATAAAGGCGAAATCTTAACCAAAAGTTTGGGGAATGACTAGAGTAGTGAATGCTTCTTTTCCTTTTTTCAAGAAAAAATAAGTGTTCCCTCCTTTGAGTATAATCACTCAAACACACGTGAATAAAAACGAAAACTTCGCTCCTTCGGTTCGACAGTTTGCGGTGGTGGTTTGTGTCCTTAATCCAGTCCTGCGTAATGACGGTGTTCTAATTGATACATATTAATTAACATTAGTAATCACGTCTCGCTAAGTAATCGACTTGAAGAGCACGTAAATAATCCCGCCACTTTTCGGATTAATATTCCAAGTGGGGAACATGCGTGAGAGCAATATCTAAATGCATATATGTGTACTTGGATTGATGAAAAGTAGAACATACTTGTAAGTTCGGCCTTTACGGACCATTCACAAATGCATAATCTAGGGAGTGGCCGCTTGATTCATGATTCTAGTAGCGGCCTTTCTAATTGCCAGCCGGGCCGTAGCTTGAAAGGTGACCCGCGTCCGATACTGTTTGGCTTCCGACTTAACATGGGCGGTAGACCCTCGAGTTTAACATGGGTTAATTTCTTAAGTGAGGGCGTCGGACTACCCTCCTGTGTTGTGAAATCGTTTATTTCAACAGCAGAACAGCGACCCGACCTCGAAGGGCGGGCCGCTTGAAATTATCTCCGCAAGGTTGGTTGCTGGCCGCTCGTGAAGTTAACGTAGCATACCGGCGGAAAATTTGGGGCGGAGGAAAGTATCTCACTCCCATTAGCCCCGCTTTTTGGGGTTCCTTCCCCTTCCCCGGCGCCTACATAAGGAGGGAGGTTGTGTGTAGCCAAGGGTTGGCAGGAAGTTCCCGAGTGACTCATGTGTGTTGATCCTCTTTTCCTTCAGTACGAACACCTTTACCATAAGCATTATTGACATTATCTACGCATTCAGTAAACCTTTATGGTCAATAAAGTATTACGCTTGATAGAAAGAGTAAAGAAACTACACCACAAAGACCGATTGCGCGTCCCGATGAATGACCGACCTTCCCGAGACCAGTCGAAGTCACTGCGCACCTGAGCGAACACCGCGCTCGCCATGCCTTCCTCCGCCGCGAGACGCAAACTGCCGCTCTTCGTCTCCGGCCACGCAGAACCTGTTTTTTAATGGCCTCTGTACCTCGCGGTGGGTTCGCTCCGTATTACCAGCTCTCGCGAGAGATGGCGGCTTCTACGACAAATATTCAGCAACCTCAGAACGAGCTGTAAACATTGAGGAATGTGTCGAAGGCTGCAGTTTGCTTGGAAAGTGTTAGGTGTGGCCCGCATCTGCTCGTACTCCTATTGGTCGATGACCTTGTTGCTAGAGACGCAGTCCACGCCTCGCCGACGCGTGAGCAGCATCCTGACATGTAATTTCAAGTCGTTTGGTTTTCGGTAAGTTGCAGGTAGTCACGTCTGGTGGGTTGGGGAGCGATTCTAACTTTAAACCCTTCTGGATCCGCTATAATGCCTCCCGAACCCCGCCAGGGCTGGCCAATTTAGTTGTCTGAGATGATTCACTCCTGGGAAATTCCATTTACTGATTCATACGTACTCACCATGAGTGTACAAAATGGGAATAAAAAAAAATCTGTATTATGTACAAAAACTGCCATTTGCCGAAAATAGGGGATTAAGAGAGGGGGTGGGGAGCATTACCCCTATTCCCCCTTCACCCACTTGTCGGGCGTTACCGGGTTCCGTTTTGTTTAGGTTACACCGCGAGTGAAAAGTCACCCTTGGCGAGACTGTATCATTGGGATTACAGTCTCATCAAAGAAGTTCCCACTCCAAAGGATCCCATATTCCCCTACCACTGTAAACAGCGCAGCCTTGAGCTGCAGGTGTGTTCAGAAAGGGTCCCGGGCACTACCAGGATTCTTTCATAGAAAATGGTCTTAGGGTAATTATAGATAAATGAATAACCCAGTTGCCGTTGCATGGGACACAATCAGCCCGACACCTGTGCACCATGGAGGTTATGGATCGGAAATTCAGTCATGTATAATTTCCGAATCAAAGCTTTCACTATCAAGGAAAATGACCGATCGGTTCGTGGTCGACTTAAGCCTATGGCGAAAAAAAGTGACGTGTCTTTGCATGTGTGTGTGTGTGTGTGTGTGTGCATGTATATGTATATAAGATACTATCTTTGTCGGTGTGTGTACATGAGAGTCTAACGTACGTACTGACGACAGGGTGTTGTGTACATTAAAAGTAAAAGTCACCTTCTACAGGAGGAGTGCGAAGAATAATTCCCGATCCGCGCACCTTGTCCGCAGACACACACCTCTGCCTGGTCATTGCCCCTGCCGGCTCCACTCTCGACCATTACCTCAGTCTGGTCATTAGTTGAGATTAAAACATGCTAGATAAAGGCCGCTGAAGCACACCGGGCCACACGTTGAGGAAGTGTGAGTGGTATTAGGGACCGTTGATATATATATATCTGTTCCACCTCATCAACGCTGAAAATGGAGTTGATGATGAAACACAGATAGACGGATTGATGAACGGTAATGCTGGAGCTCTGGAGGCAGTTGACCACAAATGGCTCATGAGGAAAGCCCTGTCATCTATGGAAGAGGTATGTGCTAACCCCCAACTACCGTCAGGTACTCCCTGGCCCATCATACAGGGTCACTGCAGGTCACTGAAACCCAGGGATGGCTCACGACCTGGATGGTTCAAGCTAAGATGGTTCTGTCCTGGGATGGTTGAAACCTTGAAATGTTTGTAGCTCTAAGATGGGGTAAAAAAACCTTCAGGTTTTTTGTACTTATGGGATAGCTGAAGCCCTAGGATTTAGTCCCTGGAAAGGTTGAAACCCTGGAATAAATGAAGCCCCGGATGGGTGAAACCCTGAGGTGATTGAAGTCCTCGGATAGCTGAAACCCTGATATAGGTGAATCCCTGATACTATTAAGCTCTGAAATGGTTAAGGCCCCAGGCTAGTTAAAACTCTAGAGTCCATCAGGCCTTAAAGTGCTTCAGGCCCTAGAATGCTTCAGGCTATAGAGTGCTTCAGGCCTTGAAGTGACTCATGTGATTTATGTCGCCCCACATCAATAGTGGCTGTTAATCTAATTCATATACAAAAAAGAATTACAGTTGTACTAGTAGGGACGTACCTCGGCACTGTACTGGAAGGAATATACCTCATATTTTCATCTACGTGATCACCAATGGTCATCCTGACTCCAGATTTCATTAAATCTATCTGAACATTGGCACTAGATATCTACGTTGGTAGAGAAAGTGTGTCTTAACCAACGGTTTATTTATTAGCTCATAAAAGAAGGTACAAGGAAAAATAGCGAGGTGTTGGAACTGGGTCGGATGTGGTGCCTGAGGTGTCTGGCAACACACTGATGTCACTGTTGTTGGCATTAAGGGGAGATATGCTTCTCTGTCTGTTGCAGAGACAGACGTTAGCTGAAAAAGGAGACAGACAGTCACATCCTAAACAAATGCTCTGATAGATCACTCGACACCACTACTGACATCTTTAGTTAACTGCTGAGCCCAAGGGGACCCAAAGACCTGACCCGAGGACGAGAAGGAAATCGAAAGTAGATTCTGGACGCCGGTCCAATTCGGAAAGACCTAGAAAACTGGCGATGCATATCACATCTGTTATTGGGCAAGAGGATCTTCGCAAGACGAATGTGCTCAGCCATCTGGTCAGCTGCAGCCCTGTACCCAACAGACATTATTATGGATTAAGGGCACCAAGATAGTTTTCCTCCTCCAGTCAAAGACTTTACAGGTAGCACCCGACCGAAGAATGAGCACTATTGTGACCTGGATGTCTCAGGCGTTCCAGGCTGTGTTTGACCTGAAAGACCTCTCGCGAAAATAGTTCCTCTTTTCGCTCCAGAGCCGAACCTTTCTGCACCGCTAAGAGATTGCCTTCGAGGCATCAGTATCAGCTTTGTTTGGCCAGACCTGAGAAGACGACCCAGAAGAACCTCTCCTACTATCACGTGTCATGTGCATGCCTACGATTCTCCATCCCTTTTCGCCTCTGCTCCCAACGCCGTCGGCGTATCAGAAGACTGCCGATGGAGGGATGACTGAGAGACTTGGCGTGCCGGTGACTGGAACTCATAACAATGATGATAACGTCACCAGGTAATGTTCATCTTCGGGCAGACATAGACAGTGGTGATATCACATCCTCCACAACCCCTGCGGTATGTAGATTAGACACCATTCCTTAGCTACCTGCTCTATGTATAAGGATAGCAACGACAAACGAAAATTTCCCCAAATAGTCAAGATTGCAGACTCAGTGTCGCTGAGGACGGTGCGGGTCCCCGGTGATCAATTGCCTTACTCGAGTGAACGCGAGAGTACGCGTGAGTGAAGGTGAGATTACAAGTGAGATTGATGATACGGGTGAATGCGAGAGTGAGGATGATGCTGAAAGTGACAGATGAAGTGAGAGTGTGAGTTATAATGAGTCCGACACAGAGTATAAGGAAAGGATTGAAGTAAAGATGAACCTGGATTTAAGGATGCACGTCAGAGTGAAAGTTGAGATTGTAGGTTGTGATAGTAATGATAGAGATGATGTTTACAGTTGTTGGGATGGGGCAGTTCAGCTAGAGGCATGTACAATCTTGGATGAGTTCGAGTAGGTCGTGGTGCCGAACTGCAACTCGGAAGGTGATGGTGGCGAGAATTGTGCAGTACTTTTATCCCGAGTTGTTGAGTGAGGTCCAGGTGATGGCTGGAGTGAGTCGAGAGGACCATTATGATAAGGGCCTCTTGACAGCTGGTGTAGGAGAAGGACCGAGGATGATCCTGCATGCCCTTTGCTCTCGTGTACCTTGTATTTATAGTCCCTATTGAGTTACAGATATGAAGACCAGGCGGGGGAGACATAGGTGGGTTTGGTAAGGTTGGCGAGAGTGAAAAGTAAGTAGACGTTCTTGAATTCTGGCGTAGGAGGTCCAGAGGTCTTGTCTACGACGGATGTAGACACAATAGCTGGAGGGTTTTGTTGCTGGCACTGACGTGTTCCTTGCAACATAGTCCGTAGTTTCAAGTGAAACACCGGGAAGCTTGGATAACGGAAAAACCTGGAAGGGAACGGGGCCTAGTGAGACAGTAGGGGGTGGGACAGGGTTGGTAACTCAGGCTGATGAGTATAAATACGATCGTAGTTTCTTTGATGATGACGTAGTTAGCGGTGATCCAATTCTTGAGGCTGTTAAGGGCGTTTAGTAGGGCGAGGGTGACTCTGACAGTGAAACTGAGAGTGAAGATAAAAGTGTAAGCTGGAGTGAGGTTGGGAGTGAAAGTGAGAATGAGGCTGGGAGCGAAGTGTGGCCAGTCAGCTAGTCACGCGCGCTCCCAGGGTCACGGTCCCCCAAGATGTGGGTGTGACGCCTTCATGCTCAGGGACTGTATTACACTTCTATATCTGTACCCAACCAGCTAGAGAGAGAGAGAGAGAGAGAGAGAGACAGTACCAGTGTCCGCTTGCTTGTGGTCACGTCGCGAGCGGAGAGTCACCTTTCGGCAAGGTTGTATGGTTGTAGTACAATCTCGCCGAAGAACTTCTTACTTCAAATGAGTTCATCCTTTCCCTCCTACTGATTGCAGTGCAGCTTCGAAGCTGCAGAAGCTCATGGAGAAGGAGGTGTAATCACACAAAAGTGCTTTTGGGACTGATCGTGTCTCATTTTTCCTCGTGGTTATCAGCAAAAAATAGATCACGCGCACCACTGTGACCCACTGCAAATTATATGTTTATACACAGTTCTCTTAAAAGTGGACAACCCTCAGCCCTCTCGTGTGCCTACTGGAGCGTGCTCATCTCCTCCCATGTGACCCGTAACCCCAACCCGTCGGGAGCCGGTCCCTGAGGCCCTCAACTCGCTAGTACAAACATCACTGGTGGCCATCCAGCTGATTGTCTTAGGAAGCGCAGTGGATCATGGCCTGGGAACGTTCTGGGTCGGTCCGCTGGTGCACCTTGGCAAAGACTGTCGCAACCCCACTCAGGGAATCCTGGAGAACCTGGTCATGAGTATCGCACAAAGCAAAAAGCAGTTGGTACGAGAGCAGGATGTAGGACCTCCCTGCTGGGGTGAGTAGTGGACCAGCGAGGCGCATCACCGGCACAGGACGAGGTAGCCAACCATCAGTAGTGGCCTTTTACAGCCACTGGTCCACCACCTACCCGGTCATACCAGCGGCCGCCCGCATCAGACGAGCCCGAAAAAGAGGTTCACCCATAGGCCAAGGCAGAGCGGTTTTTGTAGGGGCTTCTTTCTTCGGTGCTGGCCACTTCCTGAAGAGCCTCGATGAAGACACCAGACGCACCAGTTTTTAAACTCATGTGGTGAAGTCCTGACTGACCGTCTCCTGGCTGCTGCTGTTGCTGGTTTTTCATCTACTCATGTCACTGCCACTCGAGACAGACCAGGTGGTTTAGCGAATTGGAATAGACAGACAGACATACAGTCAGATCGTAGAAAGGCGACCAGCTCTCCCTAGGCAACCAGACGGTACCATAAGCTTTCTATTGCCTATCCCTCCTCTCGTAAGACTCACATTATCTCGCCTACGTATTACCTGACAACTCGACATAACATTTCCTCTCACATGAAGGTGTTTCAGACCGATTCAACGCTTTGCACGCAAAGGAAAGTAGTCATGCGCGACTCATGGGTTCGTTCACAACCCAGTCACCACACCCGGAAGGTTGACCCCTCACTGTCTCCTGTCATTCCTCTGGCCTGACATACTTTCCTGTCATTCTCTTCTTTTGCATTTCCACCCATCGAAGCTGTCAGAGACGAGCACTGTCCATCTCTTTCGCAATATCCTCAACATCATCTTCATCAGAGTTGCAATTACAGAACATTCGTCCCAGATGCCTAAAGCCACTCGCAGTGGTCGATCTTGAAGTATTCCAATTAGCATTTTCCTTAGCCACATCGTCAACATCACCTACCACTCTCAACAACCTCTACGTTCTCAATATCTTTCACTGACACAATTTACTGGAGTCCCCCTCAACATTCTGGACACCTCCTCCGACCAATGTATAGAACAGCCAGATGCCATAACACAGAATTAGGAAAGAATTTTGTCAGAAAGAATGTAAAGATGTGCTTTTATCGTATAAGAATGGTGGATGACTGGAATAAACTGAGTTAAACTGTGTAAGTGGTGTAGCGGTTAGCATTCCTGACCGTGACGCATTCACGGGCCGCCCCGGGGTCGAGCGCATAGGTTCGAATCCTGGATGCGGCAGTCGGTTCCCACTCAACCGAGCTGTTCATCCACTCCTAGGGGTTGGTCGATATAATGGGTACCTGGCTCAGGCTAGGGTATATATA
>JAYMFT010043719.1:0-15514 GCA_038088735.1 Panulirus argus | reverse complement strand
TACGCTACAACACCATCCTCTACAATACGCTACAACACCATCCTCTACAATATGCTACAACACCATCCTCTACAATATGCTACAACACCATCTTCTACACTATGCTACATCCTTTACAATATGCTACAACACCATCCTCTACAATATGCTACTATACCATCCTCTACAATATGCTAAAACACCATCCTCTGCACTATGCTACAACACCATCCTCTACAATATGCTACTACATCATCCTCTACACTATGCTGCAACACCATCCTTTACAATATGCTACACCATCATCTACAATATACTACAACACCATTCTCTACAATATGCTACATTGCAGCTACAACTTCATTCTCTACATTATGCTACAAAATCATCCTCTACAATATGCTACAAAACCATTCCCTACAATATGCTACACACCATCCTCTACAATATGCTACAACACCATCCTCTACAATACGCTACAACACTATCCCCTACAATATGCTACAAAACCATCCTCTACACTATGCTACAATATCATCCTCTACAATATGCTTCAACACCATCCTCTACAATATGCCACTACACCATCCTCTACAATATGCTACAACACCATCCTCTGCACTATGCTACAACACCATACTCTACAATATGCTACTATACCATCATCTACACTATGCTACAACACCATCCTTTACAATATGCTACAACATCATCGTCTACAATATGCTACATCACCATCCTCTACAATATGCTACATTGCAGGTACAACTTCATCCTCTACATTATGCTACAACATCATCCTCTACAATATGCTACAACACCATTCCCTACGATATGTTACACACCATCCTCTACAATGTACTACAACACCATCCTCTACAATATGCTACAACACCATCCTCTACACTATGCTACAACACCATCCTCTACAATATGCTACTACACCATCCTCTACACTATGTTACAACATCATCCTTTATAATGTGCTACAACATCATCGTCTACAATATGCTACAACACCATCCTCTACAATATGCTACACTGCAGCTACAACTTCATCCTCTACATCATGCTAAAGCATCATCTCCTACAATATGCTACAACACCATCCTCTATAATATGCGTCAACATCATCCTCTACAATATGCTACAACACCATCCTCTACAATATGCTACAACACCATCCTCTAGAGTATGCTACAACACCATCCTCTATAATACACTATAACACCATCCTCTACAATATGCTACAACACCTTCCTCTAGAATACGTTACAACATCATCCTCTACAATATGCTACAACATCCTCTACAATACGCTACAACACCATCCTCTACAATACGCTACAACACCATCCTCTACAATATGCTACAACACCATCCTCTACAATACGTTACAGCACCATCCTCTACAATATGCTAAAACACCATGTATGTACGACGAACAAAAAGAAATATGCAGATTGTGAGTTTTCCCGGGTCCACGTCATGGGTGGGCAACCGTTCCGCCAGCAAATCATTTTATGAATAGAAAATGTTCAAGTGTTGATAAGTTAGGTTGGTAACTATAATACAATAATTCTCTAAGTGTATCGTTTTATCTATAATATAACTTTTACTTTTCTTCCAAGTACCTTTACAAATTAACATTCATTCTGATTTCTTTAAAGCATCCTACAGGTGCTAGTTGCACTTTACAAGGTAAGGCATGGCTTCCGCTACCAAC
This sequence comes from Panulirus argus, assembly GCA_038088735.1. NCBI lineage: Eukaryota > Metazoa > Arthropoda > Malacostraca > Decapoda > Palinuridae > Panulirus > Panulirus argus. The sequence goes on along the minus strand of JAYMFT010043719.1, from coordinate 13,809 downwards.
ATTCTATACAAAGGAACCATTTATTAACATCTATTAAATACAAATTATACAAGCAAGCAACACTATAACATACACATTATATAGAGAAGCAACCATCTATCACATACACATTATACATGGAAAAACACATGTATTACATACACATTATACATGGGAAGGAACCATGAATTAATTCCTTTTTATATAATACTTTCACATTGATAACAGGAATGTATTGCAACGGCTCTCTTATGTTGCCTTCATCACCCCTCCACATTACTCTCTAAAGCCGTGCTAAACATCCCATGGTGAAGCGCCGTCAGTGTGGCCAGAACACTCCACTATAGACAACCAGCTCTCGCTCCTGAACCGTTACAGTCTTCACGACAGAAATCAATATGGCGGCACCAGTCTAGTTCCAGTGTGACGTCATTGCTTTGGATTCACACAGTTGAAGTTTTCAATAATAACAAAATAAAATAAACGTTAAAATTTCCTTCATATGAGATAGATTTGGAGATAAGGCTAATGACTTTATTACTAAATATCAGATAAAAGCAACTTTTGGATTGGAAAGAGTCTGTGAGAGATTGATAAGTAATGCACTGGACACTCTACCCACATGCTCTACCAACCAAACTTAACCATTTATACAAATTTGCAAAAAAAATGAATATCAACTTCCTGCGGTAACAAAAATATATCAAAACAGTGAAACAATACATAACTACCATCGAGTTATAACGAAAATTTAAGAATATTAAAACAAAATTACAGAATACATAGGAAGAGCAGTATGAGGGGTGCCAGCAGGAAAGGACAATATGAGGGTAGTACACTGGCACAGTGGGAGAGCGAGAGTGGTAGTCTACCACAGGCCATTCACTCAGGACTACCCACAGCAGTACGGAAGACAGAATGGCAACGTGACAATAGAGAAAGTGTGGGTGGAGATGTCAACACAAAACATTGCCAATGTTTAGCACAAATGTCATACGTGCGGCGCGGTTCTCAGCGGTGCTCCGTCTTGGTGCCTGAACCTCTTATGGTTCTCAGGTGGCGGGATGGTCTCGGGTACATCCTTTGTGGTATATTGCACGAGAGAGAACAATACTACGTCAAGAAGTCCAATGGTGGAAGAGTTGTACACGCTTGGTGGAACGGTTGAGGCAAGGGAGAAAGGCATATAATAAACAGCAAAACTACGTTATGAATGATAAGAGAAATATTGAGCCCGATGGCTTAAGTGTTAAAATAACCTTGAACATTATGACAAGCTCATACTACAGTCGGATCCAACTCCATACTTACTGAAGAAACAATGGTACAGATTGTAACTAGGAGTGGACGAGGAGGCATTCATCCCAGGGTAAGTCAACACCATTATGATAATGTATTGAATATCAATCAACAAATGTATAAAGTACATCAATTTATTGTAGAGAAAATGATAAAAAATTTTAACAACTGCTCATGAATTTATGTTATATTATGTAAGCCAACCTTGTGTCCTGAATATTCAAGGCTCCGATCGCTCAAAATCTTCTTTCACACAATCCTTCCATGGACAATTTCGCCGCCCGCTTCTCCTTGTTCCTTCCACCTCTGACATATATATCCTCTTTGTCAACCTTTCCTCACTCATTCTATCCATATGTCCAAACCATTTTAACACACCCTCTTCTGCTCTCTCAACCACACTTTTATTACCACGCGTTTCTCTTACCCTTTCATTACTTAATCAAACCACCTCACACCATATATTTTCCTCAAACATTTCATTTTCAAAATATCCACCCTCCCCAGCACAGCCTTATCTATAGCCCATGCCTTGCATTCATATAATATTTTTGGGACTACTGTACTTTCAAACATAACCATTTTGCCCCTCAAGATAACGTTCTCTCTTTTTTTCAGTGCTCCCAGAATCTTCGCCCCCTCCCCCACACTATGACTCACTTCCGCTTCTCTAGCTTCATTTCCTCCAATTTTTCTCTATTAAAACATACATCCCAACTAACCTGTCCCTCAATCCTGCTGAACCTAATAACCTTGTTTTTATTGACATTTACCTTCAACTTCCTCCTTTCACAGTCTTCCAAACTCATTCACCAACTTCTGCAGTTTCTCACTCAAATCTGTCGCCAGTGTTGTATCATCAGCAAACAACTGACTCACCTCCCAGGCCCTCTCATCCCTAGCAGACTGCATACCCTTCCTTCTTTCCCAAGACTCTCGCATTTACATCCCTAACTACCCAATTAAAAAAAAAAATAATCAAATAGCCATAGTGACATCACACAACCCAGCCGCAGACCGACCTTCACTGGGAACCATTCACTCTCCTCTCTTCCTTCTCGTACACACACCTTAAACCCTTGATAAAAACTTCTCACTGCTCTTTACAGCTTACCTCCCACACCATATATTTTCAATACTTTCCACAAAGCATCTCTATCAACCCTGTCATATGCCTTTTCCAGGTCCATAAATGCCACATACAAATACATCTGTTTCTTTATGTATTTCTCATACATTCTTTAAAGCAAATACCTGATCCACACATCCTCTGCCACTTCTAAAACCGCACTGCTCCTCCCCATTCTGATCCTCTGTACATGCCTTCACTCTCTCAGTCAATACCCTCCCATACAACTTACCAGGAACACTCAACAAACTTATACCTCTGTAGTTTGAATACACACCTTTATCCCCTTTGCCTTTATACAGTGGTACTATACATGCATTCCGTCAATCCTCATACACCTTACCATGAACCTAACATACACTGAATATCCTTACCAACCAATCAACAACAAAGTCTCCCCCTTTCTTAATAAATTCAACAGCAATACCGTCCAAATTCACAGAAAATTTACTTAACACGGTTCATATATATATATATATATATATATATATATATATATATATATATATATATATATATATATATATATAGAGGCTTCATCTCCGTTTCCTGCGTAAGCGAGGTAGCGCCATGAACAGATGAACAAAAGCTGCATCCACTCACTTTCATCCTCTAGCTGTCTTGTGCAATGCACCGAAACCTTAGCTCCCTATCCACAACCAGGCCCTACACACCTTTCCATGGCTTACCCCAGACGCTTCACAATCCTTGATTCAGTCTACTGACGTTCACTGACAGCAAGTCGACCCCAGTATACCACACAGTTCCAGTCAACTCTATCCCGTGCACCCCTTTCACCCTCCTGCATGTTCAGGCCCCGATCACTCAAAATCTTTTTCACTCCATCCTTCCATCGATGTCCAGTTTGGTCTCCCATCCTCTGAGTCAACCTTTCCTCACTCATTCTCTCCATATTTCCAAATCATTTCAGCACACCCTTTTCTGCTCTCTCAACCACACTTACTTCACTAACACACTACACCATTACTTAGTCGATCAAACCACCTCAAACATTTCATTTCCAACAGTTCCACCCTCCTCATAGCTTTATCTATCGCCCATGCCTCGCATCCGTATAATGTTGTTGGACCTACTATTCCTTCAAGCATACCCATTTTTGCTCTCCGAGATAACGTTCTCTCTTTCCACACATTCTTCAGCCTTCCCAGAACCTTCGCCCTTCTCCCACCATATAACTCACTTCTGCTTCCATAGCTCCATTCGCGGCCATGTCCACTTCCAGATCTCTAAAACACTGCACTTCCTACAAATTTTCTCCAATAGACTCACACCCCAACTAACCTGTCTCTAAACCCTGCTAAATATAGTAACCTTCCTTTTATCTAACATTCACTCTCAAATTTCTCCTTTCAACACTCTTCCATACTCAGTCACCATCTGCTGTTTCTCACTCGAATCTTCCACCAGTGCTGTATCATCAGGAAACATCAACTAACTCACTTCCCAGGCCCTTTCATCCTCCACAGACTGCAAACTCGCCCCTCTCTCCAAGACTCTCGCATTTACCTCCCCCACCACCCTATCCATAAACACAATGAACAACCATGGTGACATCAAACACCCCTGCCGGGCATCAACCTCTACTTGGAACTAATCACTCTCCTCTTTTCCTACTCGTACACATGCCTTACACCATTGATTAAAACTCACTGATTCTAGCAGCTTTCCTCCCCTACCGTATATTCTTAAGACCTTCCACGTGGCGTCTCTATCAACCCTACCATTTGGTTTTTTCCAGATCCATAAATGCCACATACAAGTCCATATGTTTCCGTTAGTTTTTCTCACGCACATTCTTTAAAGCAAATACCTGCCCCACACATCCTCTACCACTTCTAAACCACACTGCTCCTCCCCAGTTTGATGCTCTGCACATGACTTCATCCTCTCAATCAATACCCTCCCATACAATTCACAAGGTATACTCAACAAACTTTACCTCTGTATTTGAACTCTCACCTTTATACCCCTTGTCTTTATACTGTGGCACTATACATATATTCCGTCAATCTTCAGGCACCTCACCATGATCCATGCAAACACTGAAAATCCTTACCAACCAATCAACATCACATTTACCCCCTTTCTTAATAAATTCAGCTGCAACGCCATCCACTCCAGCCGCCTTGCCGGATTTCATCTTATGAAAGGCTTTCACCAACTCTTCTCCCTTCACCAAACCACTCTCCATGACTCTTTCACTTTGCTTACCAAACCGACGTAAACATCCTACATCTGCCACCCGATCATCAAACACATTCAACGATCCTTCTGAATACTCACTCCATCTCCTCTTCACTTCATCACCACCTGTCACCACTTCCCCTTATGCCCCCTTCACCGACGTTCCCGTTTGTTCTCTTGTTTTTCGTACATTCTTAACCTCCTTCCAAAACATCTTATTCCCCCTAAAGCTTACTGATACTCTCTCACCCAAACTCTCATTTGCCCTCTTTTTCAACCCCTAAACCTTCTTCTTAACCTCCTGCCACTTTCTCTTATATATCTTCCAATCATCTACACTCCTTCCCTGTAAGTACCGTCCAAACGTCTCTCTTTCCTGAGCTCATTTACTTTTACCACTCTCTTCTCACTGACATTGTTTCCTCTTTTCCGGAAACCTCTACAAATCTTCACCCTCACCTCCACAAGATAGGATCAGACATCCTACCAACTGCCCCTCTCAATACATTTACATCCAGAAGCCTCTCTCACACACGCCAATCAACTGATATGTAATCTAATCATGACCGTTGACCATCTCTCCTACTCACATACGTATATTATGTGCATCCCTCTTTCTATGCCAGGTATTTCCAATCACTAGCCCTTTTTCAGCACACAGCTCCACAAGCAGTTCACCATTTTCATTCATGACACTGAATACCCTATGCCCCCTAATTACACTCTCAATTGCTATAATATCTACCTTCGCATTTAAAGCACCCATTACTAATACCTGGTCCCTCACATTAAAACTGCTGACAAAATCACTCTGCTGCTCTCAAAACACTTACCTCTCATGAAGTTTCTTCTCATGGCAAGATGCAAAGTTCAAATAACCACCCATCTCTCGCCATCCACTTTTATTTTTCCCTACATTAGTCTAAAATTTACTTCCTTATACTCTTTTACACACTCCCACAACTCCTGTTTCAGGAGTAGTGCTACTCCTTCCTTAGCTCTTCTCCTCTCACCAACTCCTGACTTTACTCACAAGATATTTCCAAACCATTCTTCCCCTTTACCCTTGAGCTTCGTTTCACTCAGAGCCAGAACATTCAGGTTTCTTTCCTCAAGAAGAATGTGTAGTAGCTAAAAAAAAAAGGGGGGGGGGCAAATGAGAGTTAGGGCAAGCAAGTATCAACAAACTTCATGGGGAATACAAAATGTTTCGGAGGGATGTTAACAGAGAGACTGTCTGCCATTTCCTACCTGAGTGTGGTAGCAACAGGAAGCAATGTTTTCCCTGGATGACATCTACCATCACATCCTTTGCTTTAAATAAAGAATCACACTGGTGTATAATAAAATGGAGGCTTAAGCACTGTATGTTCAGGCTTGAAATTTTATCATATGTCCATAAAATACAAGGTCTGTTTCTTATGAGAGACATCTCCCTTGATTTTGGTCCCACTGGATGACATCTACCATCACAACCTTAGCTTTAAATAAAGGATCACACTAGTGTATAATAAAATGGAGGTTCAAGTACTGTATGTTAAGGCTTGAAATTTTACCTTTGCCATATGTCCATAAAATACAAGGTCTGTGTTGCATATGAGAGACAGCATCTCCCTTGATTTTGGCCCCACGACACCAAGCACAGAGTATTTAGAAGTTACATCTGACACAGATACACAGCCTTCAGCAGTTATTTGTCGTCTCATCCAATCCATGATGCGTGTCTGCTGTGAAGTAGGCGCTAACATCAAGTAGCTGCAAAGAAATATAATTGACAACATAAATAGCAGCAAAATGATTATGTCACATTCCATAGTACAGTGTCAGCAAAAAACCTTTTCTGCCCTCATATATTGATGTTACACTTACATTCTGGTACTTTGTCATTTCTCCTTTTGTCTTGTTTACTATCTGCAGGGAACTGGCAAGGTTAAAAAAAGTATTCTAGGTCCAAGTTTTGGATCCATTGGGGTCTTGATCTCCTAAATGAGGCGAGGCACTGGTTTCATCTGGTTTCAACACTTCTCGATTGGGTTAAGGTCTGGAGAGTTCCCAAGCCACTCCAACAGTGGAATATTTTTCTCTGATAATCAATTCATCACATTTCTTGCCCTGTGACAGGGTTAATATCCTGTATAAAGTGGTCACACCCATGAACCTCAAAATAAGGAAGCAGATGGTCCCCTAGCTCCTTAATCTATTGATCTCCATTCATTGCAGTGTGTTTAGGCAAGAGGTACAATCCTTCCCTACCCATTGCATCAATAAAGCAACCCTAGATCATTGTCCTATCTGGGCGTTTCACCATCTTCACTGTGAAATGAGTTATACTACCTGGCACGCTCTGGCCTCCTCATCCTCTCCTGCCTCAACTGCACACACTTGAAAGAAATTTCATTGGAAAACATCACCTTAATCCAATGTTGCTAACTATATTTCTTGTATTCTTTGTAGGATGAGTCATTTTCATGTAATTTCCTTTCCTTCGTAAGCAGAAGTTTGGCAGGTGGCTTGTAAGAGGAAATGTGTAGGCCCTTTTGCAGGCAATGTTGTGTGGTACTTAGAGAGATATTTTCTAGAAATACTGAAATGCAGGGTTGTTTCAATATTTCTTGTTTCAAGAGATTATCTGTACGTCTAGGAATAGGTTTTGGTGCAGGAATAACACTGTCAAGGAGGCCATCAGCACTGATAAGCAACTACCTGATCATGCATTCTAAGCACCCTGTGCATCTAAAAATCTTATGTGTACCCATATCATCTTACTTCCAAACAAGAATTTGGGCTTCCTTTCCTTAGAAAGCTAAAACCAACCATCTTGAAGCACAGATGGAAGAAATACAGTGCCCAGGAGTGAAATTCCCAAAATGAAGTGGCAACCAGGAGTAAAGGATGAAAATCTTTCTCTACAGATAGCCTGAGGCATAATGATGTAGCTTGCTGGTGTTCAAACCTGTGGGTAAACTAGTCTCAGTGACAAGCTGTATGATGATTTCACCTTGTGTATCACCTTTGAAAATGGGGGTGGACAAGGTTTTTTGTGGACACTGTATGTATACAAATAAAGTACGGCAATCATTAAGTTTTCCTCATAAAATGATGAGACAAATATCTAATCATCCATTCACATGTATCAGAATCTTTTTTATCCATGCATTACAGGCCTGTCTGCTCACTGTCTGCAGTTATCTGACAAACTGACAAATTAGTCTCTTTATGTTAAGGTCTCCATAGCATACAGAAACCACAGTGAAGCTATGCTCTGAAAGAGAAATTAAAAGTATTAGAGTAAAAAGAAAAACAGGAAAAGAATGGTCGTAAACAGTTTTTGAAGAAGTGGCAAGCTTGCCTTTTATAAAATGGCAATTTGTACTTGTTAGGTGAGGTAGGGAAATGTGAAGACTTGTAAAGCTTAGAAAAAAAGAAAAAACACATCCCTACAGCCCATCCTTGAGCTGTCAATAGCTACAATAATGTGTGTCCCACTGCCAGAGGAGCACTTTAAGGTCTAGTTAATGGCACAGCCATGAAAAGTCAACTTTTGGAAGCAAAACCAAAGTAATATCTACAGATGAGGAAAGAGAACCAACAGTGGAGCACTGGGAAAGTGGGTCAAATTTTGAGGTCAGGCTGGGAGAGTTGATAAGCTGAATTGTGTTAGATTCAACTTCTTCCAGCTGGTCTTCCCTGCACAGATTTTACAGTGACTCTTGCTGTAGAAATTACTACTTCACCAGCTTGGATGCTTCTCGTTGTAATGACAGTATAGAAGTAATTTTTGCTGGGATGGAGTCTTATGTACCTTTTGCTACTAAATCTTCATCTCCTCAATAATGGTTTGATATCTCTTTCTCTGATGCTTGTCACTTAAGGAAAGAGTCTCACATTCTTCCTCCATCTCTACTTGAAATCATTGCAAGGCTGATATGCATACTCAAGCAGACCTTCATATAGAGAAAGAATGCTGACTCGAATTCTTTTACTCATACACTTTTCTGGCTTTCAAAAAAAAGGACCACCACTTACTTATGCAATTCAACTGTTTCTTCTCTTTTCCATCCTGATAAATATACAGCTAACTCACCCACTGATAAAGCCAATCTTTTTCAGTTTGATTTTCCTTTAACTCATCTTCGGATGATTTCACATCCAGTTCCTCTCCCAACCCCATCTCCTCTCACTGAATCTATGCCCTCTCCTGTATTTTTCTCTTGTCAGGTTCTCTCAGTACTCTTCCAGCTAAAGGGATCTGTCTTTGAGCTCCCTGATCCTTGTTTGTTTATTTCATTTGTCTAAAAACCTGAACTTTCCCTTCCAGCGAGCATGTCTTGGTGAAACCTACTAATAGGAAAGACGACCATTCTAACCCTTTTAACTATTGCCCCATCAATCTCATGTCTGCTCTCTCTCTGTAACTCTCCTTACCTCTCCCTTTCTAAAACAATTAGAATCACTCCATTCTTTCAGATAATGCAGCTATCATGGTGCAAGGTCTAGAAATAATCATTTCCTCTGTGTAAATTACCTCTGGTCATCCTCTCTCAGGATTCTGGTGAGTTTCTGTCACAGTGCTGAAAATCCAAAAGCCATTTGACATAATGTAACATGAGTGTTTACTTTTCAACTATTCTTCCTCTGGCTTCTCTGTTTCTCTTTGTTCTTTAATGAACTGCATCCTTTCTAGTTGTTCCATGATGGTAGTCACTGGTGTAATGACTTCCTTTTCTTATCCTGTCAACAGCTGTGTCCATTAGATTTCTGTAATACAACCTGTCCTTATTTTTTCTCCACAAATCATCCATCCCTGGAATAGGGTAAAAAGAATGCTAACTCTGTATTCCCAGCGTGTTGTAGAAGGTGACTAAAGGGGGCAGGAAAGGGAGGCTGGAAACCCTCCCCTTTATGTGTATTAATCTCTAAAAGATGGAACAGATGAAGGAGCCAAGAAGGGAGTGCTTATCCTCCTCAAAGGCTCAAGCTCAGGTGTCTAAATGTGTGTGGATGTAACTAAGATGCGAAGAGAAGGAGATATGTAGTATGTTTTAGGAAAGTAACCTGAATATTCTAGCTCTGAGTGAAACAAGCTCAAAGGTAAAGGGGAAGAATGGTTTAGAAATGTCTTAGGAGTAAAGTCAGCGGTTGGTGATAGGGCATGAGTTAAGGAAGGAGTAGCACTAATCCTGAAGCAGGAGATATAAGTGTGTGTGAAAGAGTGTAATGTACTGATGTAGGTAAAAATAAACAGTGATCAAGTATGATAATATAATAAATAATAAATAATATTGTTACGAACGAGATGAACCTATGTTTGCACCGTTGGTATACTATCCCCCTTGTATATGTGTGTGTGGTGTCTTTGTTCCTCTTCCTCAGGAATTTCTCACTCAACACCTCAGATATGACCCTCGCTCGTGAGAGAGGGGGTCTGGTAATTGTCTTGGCCCAAAGAACAAGGGCGGGCAGGCCTGTGTGTGACATGGAGGCCGATGGTAAAACTCCCCTACGACCCTGGCAATGACCCCGTGCTGACAGAAGATTAGCAGAGAGGTGCCATTGGTATGGTCGGGTCACGTCGGGTCACATGACTCCAGTTTCCCAGGCCCCCACAGTCAAGATGAGGGATGTACCATCCAGGATGAAGGGGGCGTGGCCCAACTGAGGGGCCAGCCAATCCGAATTGACTCTGTAGAGGACACACCTTCCCTTTAAGGCTCCCGGGCATTAACCCAGGGTCTGATTCCTTCAACCTTAGCCATTTAGAGAGGTTACCCACTCTGCCAGCACGGCCAGGCCGCCACACGCCACAAACCACCACCGTGCTGCTATGGTTGTACCATTATTGCTTATTGTTCATTGAGTGTCACTGTGTATTGTAACTTGTCATTAGAATTGTCATCGTGTTAGAGTAGTATATTCTATATTGTGAATCTCTGTAGAGGAAGAGACCTCCTTGGTTTGAAAACTTACCTAGGCATTAAAGTAACGTAGATATTTGAGCCCAAGTGATGTGTTACTTTCTTGTATTGTGAATTTCTTTCTTGTAAACTGTAATTTTATTCCTGGTGTTTAATTTCATTCCTTAAGTCTAGAGTGACGTTATCCATTGTGCATAACATTGGTGACCTTACACCAGGATTTTCTTGATTTGTTTACGGAGTCTCTTCCCCTTGTTAAGTAATCATGTTGTTAACCAGTGACGCTGATGTTCAATGTTTCTGTAGATCTGAACCATCTCTAACTGATGTTAAATCTTAATCAGTTTATGAGTTAAGGTTTGTTGTGGATAATTTAGGATTGGAGTATGACCGGAGTGCTCATAGAGTTGGAAGCTTTAGTGGTAAATAAAATAGTCTGTGTGCCTGATGTTGAAAACGGTATTGGTGACATCGTCCCACCACTGATCTCAGCTGAAGTTGTATCCCTCCCCAGTGCCAGAGTGATCTTAATGTCAATTCTGAAAGCTTGCGGCTTCAACTAGAGATTACTAGGGTTAACACACAAGCACGAATGGAAGAAGCTAGGCTTCAGGCACAGGCACGAATGGAAGAAGCAAAGACTGGACAAGCTAGGCTGCAAGCACAGACTGAACAGTCTAGGCTAGCTTTGGAATGCGAGAAATTATGACAGACCGCGTCAAGATCAGTACCCGAATTTGATATTAAGAGACACGCAAGTTTTGTACCAAAGTTTTGTGAAGATGATGTAACTAATTTTTCCGTACGTTTGAGAACGTGGCTAATCAGCTCTCATGGCCTAAGACGTCTTGGTCAATTTTATTAAAACCTGTTCTCTGTGGTAAGGCACAGACCGTATATGCCGCGTTATCTAGTGAACAGTGTACTGATTATGGAGTGGTAAAGGAGGTTGTGTTAAAGGCTTTCGAGTTAACGCCAGACACATACAGAGAAAAGTTTCGGAATTCCTGTATCAAACCTGGCCAGACTTGGGTAGAACATTTTCGTGAAGTTGGCGATTTATTCAGGCAGTGGATGCATGCTGAGCAAGCTTCTCAGGCGGAGAAATTGGAGCAATTAATGATACTTGAGCAATGTAAGAATAATGTGCATAACATTGGCAGCCTTGAATTGCTGAATTATTTAAATGACAAAGAGGTGAAGTCTGTTGATAGGGCAGGGGTACCTGCCGATCAGTTCTCGATCACTCACAAGCTTAGTGTCAGTAAAGGTTCAAAAGGTGTTGTTGGCAGAGGAAAATCCGATCATGGTGCAACCCCACCTGAATTTGTCCACTTGCCGAAGGCTCTTAAGAGTCCGAGTCATAACCACGAGAAGGTTAGAGCGTGTTATTATTATGGCAAAGCTGGACATTGGGTGAGGGATTGCAGGAGCAGGCTGAAGGAATCCAGAGACTCTACAAAGAGTAGGCTAGTGAATCTCCTCTCAACTTTGGGGCCACCTAGGTGTAGTGGCAAGGCTGGTCCTGCTCTCAGTAACATAGGGAAGAGCAAAAACGGCAATCAGTCTGTAGTAGAGCACCAGTTTAGGGGGAACTTCAAGGCGTTCCTGTCTAAAGGTTATGTCAGTAGCTGTGGAATAAGGAAAGAAGTGACCATACTGCGTGATTCTGGGGCACTGCAGTCCCTGATGCTGAAGGGCTTGGTACCTGTAGGAGAATCCGAGGAGCGAGTCTTGTTGGACAGGCTGTGGAATATCAGGGCAGCTCCACTCGCTGATGTGTGTGTGGAAACAGATCTCTTCATGGGCCCTGCTCTCATCGGGATTGTGGATAGGCTACCTGTTTCAGGAGTAGACTTTGTGTTGAGTAATGACCTTGCGGGGGAAAAAATTAATCCATTGCCGATGTCGCCTGTGAGTCTGAAGGAGTCCATGGGGACAAAGCAAAGCAAGGAAGTAGTACCAGAGATTGTCCAGAAATCTGCACAGACCAGGTCCCGAGCAGCTAGCAAGGCAGGCCGTGTGCTCAAGGACGCAGCTGTGGAGGCGAGGAGAGCGAGGACATCATTCGAGGATGAGACTAGTGGAGGCGGGACATGTGATCCCTTCCTTGTTGATTTGGAACCCAATAAGATGGAGGAACCTACAACACCCCCTGAGAGTGAAAGTTGCAAAGTCGAGTTGTGTGATACCTTCTTTGCTGATTTGGACCCTGTTAAGATGGAGGAATCTACTACAACACTCCCTGAGAGTGGAAGTTGCAAAGTCAAGTTGTTTGATACCTTCTTTGCTGATCTAGACCCTGTTAAGACGGAGGAATCTACAACACTCCCTGAAAGTGGAAGTTGCGGTTGAGTTATGTGATACCTTCTTTGGTTATCTGGACTCCATTAAGATGGAGGACCCGACGATACTCCCTGAGCATGGACCTAGTGGAAACGGGCTCTGGGATATCCCTGCGGATCTGGAGTCCGTAGAAATAGGAACACCCACTGAAGATGAAACCAGTGAGGTGGCGCTGTGCAACACCTTCTTTGCTGACTTAGGAGCAGAACAAGAGTCAGTGTGTGAAACTGATGATTTGTCTTGGGCCGATTCAAGAGAGACCCAGGACCAAAGGACAAGCTGGTACGGCAAGTGGTCTCGATTGAGGAGCCTTGAGATGGAAGGGGAGGTACCACCACCGTTACCCCAGCCGGGGCTGACTAATGTGTCTTATAATTTTTCTCCCCCTTTCAAGCAGAGTGAGTGGGCCTACACAACACACCTCCCAGCGGGAGCTGTGTGTGACGAGGACAATGATCCAGCTACGGGCACCCTGGAGGCCAGGGAACTTGATGACAGCATGGACGTGAAGGAAGTAAAGCTCTCACACCCGACAAAGGAGCGACGAGAGGAGATATCTGCCCTGCAGTCAGCACAACCAGAGGCCTGCCAAAGTCCCCCTGGACAGGTCTCACTGATGAACCTTGTCGCAGATGTGGGAGATGCCTGGCCTACCGGCGAGGTTCCTTACCAGGTAAGTCCACAATGGGCCACCATTCTTCGAGAGGAACTATGCTACATGCTGGAGCACGATTTGATCGAATTATGTCAGTCAGTGTGGAGCTCACCCATGATTCTGGTACCCAAACCCGATGGGATGTATCAGTTCTGCATTAACTACTGCCAAGTCAACCAGGAGTGAAAGGGATTTTGAGCGATCGGGGCCTGAACATGCAGGAGGGTGAAAGGTGTGCACGGAATAGAGTGAAATGGAACGATGTGGTATACCGGGGTCGA
>JAYMFT010043708.1:0-15515 GCA_038088735.1 Panulirus argus | reverse complement strand
TTTGATTGACTATAAACCTGCCTTTTCATAACTGTTCAGTCCTTTTCATTATTTTTGCTGATCAACTAAGCCTAGTGATCAGAGATTTTCATTATTGTTTTATTTGCTTATTATCCAGTGGATGTTATTGTACCATATTGTACATTAAGGAAGACTTTTGATTGACTATAAACCTGCCTTTTCATAACTGTTCAGTCCTTTTCATTATTTTTGCTGATCAACTAAGCCTAGTGTCTCCTTTCTAGGATTTTGGCAAATGTTGGAATTTGACTATCACTTCAAAGTGGTCTCACATATACTTAACATGATAGATGCCAAGTCATGGCCATTAGATGGAGTTCCTCGGTGTGAAGCCATTAAGGGGCTAAGTGAGCTGGAACCACGCAGTATTATGACACAGTGTTTTGATTACTACCTCAAGCCTTCTGACAAAGATACTGAAGATGGTGAGTGCAGCCTTCATCATTTTTGTGTGTATTTGATAATCAGGAATAGAGTAAATGCAGTGAGACTAATATTCACCTTATCTTGAAATTTTCCCTTAGAGATTTTAATTATATTTAAGATGTTTCTACCTTTTTCCCATATTTTAATTGCAAATTGTTTTAGATGTTTCTAACCTTTTCCCATATTTTAATTGCAAATAGTTGTTTGTTTGGTGAATAAGCAGTTAATCTTGTAAATGAAATATTATTATTTTGAATACAACTATATGTGATTCATGCACAAAAGGTTGTTTTGTTACTTCTTATTTTTTAAAAGTGGAAATTAAACTTTAAAAGACTTTCCACTTCGGCATTGCTTGAGAAGCACAGGTTGGGGGGGCCCTACATTTTAGGGGGGCCTTGAACTTTACCTTTATATGCCACTTTTTTACTGATCGCTTAAGCTAATTGCCATGCCAAAAGAATTATGGAAAATAATTTTTTATCTGGTAGTAATATATAAGGATAATTGCAAATATCTGGGATGTAATTTAACGTTTTTCCAGAATTTCATTTTTTCTGAACATCCAGATTGACCTACATCAAATCTGAGAAAAAAATGTCTTTTGGAGGTATCAGGGTTCTTGCAAATTCAGTGCCCAGGACCCTAAACAGTCTTAATCTAGCCCTGGGCATTTTTTTTAGTTTATCAAAGTTGATACATTCCCAGAAAAATAATATTAACGCAATATTAAGATACAAGGATAATTGCAAATATCAGGGGTTTGTTTTTACGTTCTTTTTTTTTTTTTTTTTTTTTTTTTTTTTTTTTTCCAGACTGACCCACAAGAATTCTGCAAATCTGAGATAAAAAAATGTTTTCTGGGGGATCAGGGTTCTTACTAGTGCCTTGGGCCCTAATCAGTCTTAATCTAACCCTGGGCATTCCCTGCTTAATGAAGTAGTTACATTCCCTGAAAATTGTGTGCTTAGTGGATAACATTTCCACATGGACTTCATTAAGTAAATGAGATTGCATTTGATTGAATTTTTTGAGTTAAGGAGAGTAGTGAAAGCCTCATGTAAGATGAAATATTGCAAGTTGGTCGTAATGGATGGTATTGCGGTTGAAGTTCTTAAGAAAGGGGGTGACTGTGTTGTTGATTGGTTAGTTAGGATTTTCATTGTATATATGGATTATGGAGAGATGCCTTAGGTTTGGTGGAATGCAAGTATAGTGCCATTGTATAAAGGCAAGGGAGATATAGGTGAGTGTTGAAAGTAGAGGTATAAGTTTGTTAAGAGTATATGGTAAGTTTTATGGGAGTGTATTGATTTAGAGGGTGAGGGCATGTATAGAGCATCAGATTGGGGAGGAGTAGTATTATTTTTGAAATGATGAAGGATGTGCAGATCAGGTGTATGCTTTAGAGAATACGTATGAAAAATACTTAGAAAAACATAAAGATTTGTATGTGACATTTATGGATATGGAAAAAGCATATGATAGGGTTGATAGAGATGCCTTGTGGAGGGTTTTAAAGGTGTTTATTGTGGTAGGAAAGCTTTTGAAAGTATATGTATTGGGAGGAAGGCTTTTAGAAGCAGTGGGAAATTTTTATCAAGGGTGCAAAGAATATGTACAAGTAGGAAAAGGGGAGAGTGAATGGTTCCAAGTGAAGGTTGGTGTGTAATGTCACCATGGCTGTTTAATTTATAGATGGTGAAAGAGGTAATTGCAAGAGTCTTGGAGAGAGGGGTGAATATGAAGTCTATAGGGGATGAGGGGACCTGGAAAGTGAGTCATTTATTGTCTAATGATGATACAGTACTAGTGGCAAATTCGATTGGAGAAACTGCAACAGTTGGTAACTGAGTTTGGATTAGTGTTTTTAGAAAGGAGGAAGTTGAGAGTATATGTGAATCAAAGCAAAGTTATTAGGTTTAGCAAGGCAGAGTGATAGGTTTGATGGGGTGTGAGTTTGAAATGAAAGAAATTGGAGGAAGAGAAGTGTTTTAGATATCTTGGAGTGGACATGGCAGCAAATGGAACCATGGAAGTGAAAGTGAGTCATGGGGTGCATGATGGGGCAAAGGTTCAAGGAGGGTAAAGATGGGTATGTTTGAAGGTATAGTAGTTCTAACAATGTTATATGGATGCAAGGCATAGGCTATAGATAAGGATGTGTGGAGAAGGGTAGATGTGTTGGAAATGAAATGTTTGAGGGCAGTTTATGGTGTGAGGTGGTTCGATCATGTAAGTCATAAAAGAGGAAGAGACAGAGGTGTGGTAATAAAAAGAGTGCAGTTTACAGAGCTGTGGAGGATGTGCTGAAATGGTTTGGACATATGGAGAGAATGAGTGAGGAGAGGTTGACAAAGAGGATATACAGTGCCCGCTAATGAAGGTGTTGCAAGTGGGCTGCGACACAACCATCAAGGATAAACACAAAATAAGACAATAAAACTGTATTCATCCGTAACTAGTACTATATTGGTTTCCCATTCTTCTGTATACACTCCTTGAAATGGCCAGAACTACATCAGCAAGGTTCTGAAATCATTTAGGGTCCACCTTTGCCTAAAGTAGTGATGAAGTATTCCTGTTACTTAATTTCATTTTTGTAAGCGCCAGCAAGTTCTGTATTGGATTCACATCTTGTGAATTCCTAGGCCAGTCACTAAAAAACTTTACAGCACAGTCCTTAAGCCAATCATTGACTGGTTGGCAGTGTGGCAGAAAGCCCCATCTTACATGATTACTTCAGCCTTGCACTTTTTGAACGAATTTGGAAGATGGTCATACAGTTGCTAGAGATAATTATATCTGCTCATGGTTTCATTCCTTGGCTACATTGGAAGGTCCCAACTTCATAATAACTGAAACAACCCCATACCAGCAGGGGGCTTTACAGTGCTTCCGACACCTTGTACACCTCCCCTCCACAGCCACCTGTCACAAAAAAGGTGGATTCATCACTCCACAAGACAGTAATAAACTTCCCTGTATCACACACTACATATTTCTTGCAAAAATTAACTTTTCTTCTGGTGCCTAGAGCTTACGAGTGGTTTGAGATGTAGCCTGCAGCTCTGGTACTTAAGGTCCTCATGTGTGGTAATAAAAAGAGTGTAGTTGAGAGAGCAGAAGAGGGTCTGTTGATATTGTTTGGACATATGTAGAGAATGAATGACGAAAGGTTTACAAAGTGGATATATGTGTCAGAAGTTGAAGGAACAGTGGAGAATTTTGAGACCAGATTGGACGTGGAATGATGGAGAGAAAAAGATTTTGAGTGACTAAGGCCTGAACCTGTGGGAGGTTTGCATGGAATAGAGTGAATTGGAACTATGTGGTATATTGGGGTCATGGAATGATGTGGTATGCTGATGTCAACATGCTGTCAGTGGATTGAACCAGGGCATGTGAAATGTATGGGGTAAACCATGGAAAGGTCTGTGGGGCCTGGATGTGGATAGGGAGCTGTAGTTTCGGTGCATTACACATGACAGCTAGGGACTGAGTGTGAGCAAATGTGGCCTTTTTTGTCTGTTTTCTGGCGCTACCTTACTGATGCAGGGGGTTGCGATGCTATTTCCTGTGGGGCGGGGTGGCGTCAGGAATGGATGGAGACAAGCAAGTATGAATATGTACATGTGTATATGCATGTGTATGTGTATGTATGTATATATGTATATATTTGTATTTATATGTATGTATTGTTCATATATGCGCATATATGTATATATGTGTGTATGCGGGGGGATGGGGTATTTTTTTTTTCTTCGTTTGTTTCCTGGTGCTACCTCGCTGACGCGGGAAACAGCGATCAAGTATAATAAATATAAATAGATAAATATATATATGTATATGTGTATATGAGTGGATGCGTTTTTCTTCGTCAGTTTCCTGGCGCTCCCTCGCTGACGCAGGAAACAGTGATCAAGTATGATAAATAGATAAGTAAATATATATTATTTTTTCATACATATTCGCCTTTTCCTGCATTAGCAAGGTAGCGTCAAGAACAGAGGCCTAAGCCTTAGAGGGAAAATCCTCACTTGGCCCCCTTATCTGTTCCTTCTTTTGGAGAAGTAGAAACTGGAGGGGAGGATTTCCAGCCCCCGCTCCCTATATATATATATTTATTTCATTTTATTTATTATACTTGATCACTGTTTCCCACATTAGCGAGGTAGCACCAGGAAACAGACGAAGAAAGATCCATTCACTTACATACACACATATATACATACATGCACATATATACACAATACATACTTATGCCTACCAACATATACATATACACATATATACATGTAAATACTCATACTTGCTCGCCTCTATCCATTCCTGATGCTACCCCGCCCCATTGGAAATAGCATCTCCACCCCCTGTGTCAGTGAGGTAGTGCCTGGAAACAGACGAAAAGGCCACATTAGCTCACACTCAGTCTCTAGCTGTCATGTGTAATGTATATATATATACTCATTATTATATCATTATTATCATACTTGATCGCTGTGTGTTTCCATACTCCACCTGCAAGTGAGTGAGAAGTTTATCTTCACGAAGTATCACTGTCCCCAACAGAAAGGAGTAAAGCATCATCAAGGAACTTTTTCCCTCAAACGAGCCAACCTTACCCAGATCCTTTGTGAAGTACAGCCAAGAAGCAGTAGAAACAACCCCAAAAGGGGTCCTGGTGCTGCAGAACAAGCTACTAAAAAACCAGGTTGACATAACAGCTTGAACATTCCAATGTCTCTTTTAAAAATTCCATTCAGTTTACCATCCACCTTCGAATAGACTTTATTAAGTTTGCAGAATACCTTTGTTGTTTCCAAAATGTTTTCCTCCAAAACCAATGATTTTCAGTACCTCCCACAAAGTATTCTAGTCTACTTTATCATATGTATCTTAAAATATAACACATGTTGAAACATGCAATATACATAACCATGACTTTTAATACAACATTTAATATAACACTGATACATAATCTCTAGTGTCCTATTACAGGGTAAGAAATTTATGATGTATAAACAATGTAAATCTATATGTACAGAAATATACAGCTTTATCATATATAGGATATAAAAATACAAATATTTAAATAGATCCCAAATTCCAGAGTTCTACTCTACACTATTCATAATTGTGCACATACATTATATACATTACGGACATCTTAGTCTAAGGGAGAAAAAACATAGATGATCCATACAATGCAATACATCTGCAGATAAATCCAATTTGAACTTCTGAGAAATGCAAAATAAAGACAGCATGCACAAACTAAATATCACAAAACTAGAATCTGAAGCTTAGTCAAGCTACTGGATTTTTCCAGGACAATGATTTCTTATAGAGTTGTATGTACGCTATAAATCTGGTGGATATCGACATCAAACATGTAAGAAGTGATTATATTCTGTACCATTCAAACCCAGCTAGCCAAAATAATTCATACATAAATAAAATAACAATCCTAACCTGAACCAAGGCTCTTCTTGTCCACATACTGTGTAGCATACACATTTCAATAAAAATCAATAAGAAATAAAATCTATCCACTCCAACTTACATGACATTGGTTCAAATGTATACAAGCATGCACCTCTTGTGGGAATTAATGTTGTAAGACTGGGATTCCAAGTTGTCCCAGAAACTGAAAATTGGCAGGGATGCTTTGCTGATGGGCTATCCCCACTACAGACTCATTAGTCTGCATTTATACTACATAAATTATTTCTAAATCATTGTGAGTAGTTGCAACAATTTCTTTAAATTCTGGATAGCATTAGGCATACAGCCACTTACACTGATACATATTCTATGGCTGTTAAATTACCAAATAAGGTATGAAGGATATGAAGTCTCTTACAGCAATCTACCATATCCCCTAATATTTTCATTGTAATAACTGTTAAAACATAATAAATATAAAATAACCGGAATCAATGAAAAAATACCTTACAAACTTACTCTTTCTATCACAAGTGTAATAACATATAATTTGCATTACATCATCATAGGATTATCCAAACAACATTCAAATGTTCTGACAAAACTTCTGGCCTGACATACCATAAATATGAGATTTATTAAATGATAAAGAGACAGTCCCTACTACATGACTAAAGATGAAATTTTCAAAATATATCATCATAGCTACAAATGAGGCAAGAGCTATCTAACAACATTGTTTACAGTCATACACCTCCATACTACAATGTTCAGACTGGCTGTATAAAAATGTTACAGAAAATAAAAAGTGAAAAACTTCTTGTAGATACCAGATATTTGTACCAACTGATCTTTAAGGCAACATTATTGTAACATACAGTTATCAAACTTTCTCCTAATAAAGTACATCTAGTATGTAAGGGAGACTCATACTACACAATTACAAATCCATTAAAAAAAAAAAAAATCTGAATTATTAAATCAAACTGCTTGAATATCCTTATAATTTCATGCATATTTGGAAGCTCTACAGAGTTTGAGACATCTTTCACAATGTGGTTTCCTGGTATACAGTTTTTTATTTATATATTGTCTGAAAAAATAAAATAATACAGACATGGGAAAACTGAAAGTTTTCAAAACCACAAACAGCAATTGGGGATGATCACTCTGGCAATGATAATTTGGTAGTTGAATGATGGTGTCCACCAAGTTGGACAGTTTGATGTACGTAGTTATACAACTGTGGTACAACCCATATACACAGGTTGTAATATTACACTGACCTTCCATAAATCCCCAACTACTACCAGTAAAGAGTGTACAAATGAGTCTCGTGTTCTAGCAAGAAAGCAAGCAAAAGAAACATTAGTTCAGAGACAAAATCAGATATTTTGAGGCATTTTGATGTTGGTGAATATGGAGCTTGGCTTTTCAGCTACATCAGTATGAAAAATTCATAAGAGTGCAGATAAAGTGAGTCAATAAGCTGAGATTATGCACCCCTTCAAAGCTATGAAGATCAATTGTATCAAGAAGTAAAATTATGGAGAACATGGTGTGAATGTTGAGTTTCACTGCAAGATGGTTGTTTAGTAGAGCTGAAATTGTTCACCTATCTCTAAACTAGTTCCTCTAACATTTATCCTTAGAGGAAGAGCAAGGTAATCCTAGCCCTTTGTCTGCATATCATGCCTTCATGTTGGATGGAAATCCTCCCTTCCTGTATTATTTTCCAAAAGAAGGAACAGAGCAAAAAGGCAAGAGAGGAATTCTCCTTCTAAGGCCTGGTCATCTGTTCTTGATGCTACCTCGCTCATGTGGGAAATGGCAATCGAGTATGAATAAAAATTAATACTCTCAGTGTATCGTGAAAAAAGTATTATAGTATTTGCTATTTCTCTAAAAATATGGAAAACTTCCAATCAATCGCCAACATCACCAACAGGAACTCCACCATCATTCCATCTCAACATCAACACCATACCTTCAATGTCACTAATAATAACTTCATCATTAACACCCCCATTAATCATTCCATCACCAGCACCAACACTAATTATACCATTAACACAACAAATAACTGCATTGTAATTACCAGTGAAGTCCCACAGCATATCTGCTGTGATCCTGCCCATACACATAGTGTTTCATTTGTATCTTGTAATGCATATACAACTACTTATACCTTGGTTTACAAAAGGTTTCTGCTTATGTAAAATCTATTTGTACAAAACAGTAAAATACAGTTAGCAATGTGGTAGAGTGGATACATGTGAGAGATCATGAGTCTCCCCCAAACAGCCTGGCCTCTCCCACTCTTTGATTAAGGAGCATGGTATGTGCTCTCTGCTCATAATTATGAGGTCTGAGGAGGTTATACTGCAAAATTACAAGAATGCAGGACATATTACCACCTTATACTCACGTGAGTGTTTGGCAACTTGCTTATTAAAGCAATATATTTCAGAGTTAGCACAGGAAGGTCAGAGCTTGTCAATATAGAAATCCTCTCACGTTGTAAGTCAAATGGCTAGAGCTCTGGTGCACCAATCAAGCCTAACAACTGGTCAGAAACTGGGCCAGTTAATGAGAGTTGCTAGATGTTGGAATGCTGGATAAGAGAGATTCAACTTGGCTGCCTATTGACCCAGTGCAGTACCATGGTAGAAGTAAAGGCTTTACCTCCTAAAACTTGAGTGGCCTTGAAGGGTTTATGCCTGGTAACCCTATCTGGCAAAGGCAGCTGGATTCCACCATGGATAGTGCAACTATCCTGACAAAGCATCTACCTCTCCCCAACATATGTTTTGTACAGGCTTATCAATCATGGCCCTCAAGATTAAATCAATCCCTTAAATCCTCACTTATGTATCCTTTCCAACTCTGAAAATCTCAGTTTTTCAAGTTGTTTAAAAAAATGTAATTACCCTTACAAAAGTATACTCTGTCCATTACTTTCACTCTGACAATGTACTGTTTTGCTGATATTTCAGTGCAATGCACTATAAAGTTTAAGGGTAAAGCGTGTTTGTTGAGTTGCCAACATGCATCTTTCACAATTTACCTATTTTACTTAAAGTGATTCCTGATTATTATAATGTTTAATCCTATATAGTAAACCTTTTCTTGTAATTTTTTCAAAATGGCAAAATTGCAAAACTATAAAATCACCAGCTGCAACAGTCAAATGCAGTGTTGTCGAAGTTATGTAGGTGCAGACAATTTTGCAAGAAATGCCTTCTCTTAAACAACTTTCAGTGCTGGAAGATCCAGTGTCCATAAAATCACTGTCCAGATGATACAAAAACAGATCATCAACTTCAAGTAATTAAGGATCGTCATCTGCCTGGTCCTCTAAATCTAGTTAGAAGCTGCTCAATTTCCTACCTAGAAAATGCTGCCAACTCAGCTACCACTCATGCTCAGTGCACTGAACTTCAGCATAAACTCATCAAAAAAGGAAGAAGATATATGAACAGTTTTTCTGGAAATGTATCTCAACAGCAACATGAATGAACTTATGTAACCATGTTTACTCAATGATACTGATTCAGCTACAATTTACATGAATATACAGTACAAGCCAATATTCTATTTCAGTACAAACACAACAGAAAAGAAATAAGATATTTCATCAGTTTTTCCTGGATGCATATTTCTACTGCCCCAAGAATGAACTTATGTAGCTTCATGTTTTCTCACCGATATAGATTCTATCAAATTCTAAGCAATATATATCAATACATTGTACAAACAGATATTTCACTTCACTACAGACTCACCAGAAATGAAATGGATGTTAAAACATGTTTTCTAAAAACATACCCATAGCAGCATGAATGAACTTATCTATAGATAATGTCATGCTTACTCAATATTAAACCAACACATTTGTAGTGCCTATGTAGAACTAGGTGCAGAAGGGAAGGTACAATTCTTGTAAAAATGGATAAAAGGGACTTTAGTAAAGCACCTGCGAGATGTAAGAAGTTGGTTCACAGATAGGATCTCCCAAAAGCTGAAATTTACCAAAATCTGGCATGAGCCAGACCCAAGTGATGCCACATAAAGAGAGTTTCAAACTATTCTTATTGTACTCTTCATGGAGACTTCTAGTTAAATTCTAAGTAGTAATGTAACAAAATTATAAAACTGTGAAGAATACATCACTTTCATATTCAACAAAGCAAAAATCAACAGTCTTTTAAAAGGGTCCACATTTGTTCTTTCAAATAAGGAAGTACCATAAGTAGGAAATGTTCTTCAAAATTATCATACAAAATAAAACCTATTCTATAGTAATCCATACACATAGACTGTTTACAACAGAACTGGTCCTAGGAAGAAGGGCGTAGAGCAAAACACTAGTCAACCCATAAAAAAATTATAACTGGTGGCAACAGTAGTCCCTCAAAATCTCCAACCCAAATGCATTGCTGTGCTTTTGATATGGAAATAAAAACTTGAGATGAATTTTGACAATTACAATGCACTTACTGTTACTCTAGCAAATGAAATATATCATCTATGACCTATTTCCATATACTACCCATGCATAATTCAAATAGCATAAGAAAATACCATATAAAGGATTGTGAAGTTGATGTTTTGCATGAATAAAACAATTCTCAGGATGAACAAACAGTACAGGCCTCTCCTATTAGTCCAGGCTTCATAAGGTAGCACTGTTATAATTCATCACATCTTTTGGAAGTCAATAAAAAACCTAATAAGGTGAGTGCTCATTCAAATATCCTGTATGCCAATAAATGGCACAGCCCATTGCTTCCTAGCATGTTCAGTCCTAAGATAGGCTGGGTTTACACTAAACTGAGGTAGCTGTCATGCATAAATGCTTGTTTAATCATATTTGCTGAAATCAATTATCAGGGCACTTTGCCTTCTTGTGGTAAAAGTATGCAGATACAGTAAAGAAACTGGTGATTCTGCTTGAAACAACTAAAAAATTGGTGTACAATACCCTGAGAAACAAGACAATGATGCTTGATAACATTATGCAAGTGCTGGAAAGAATTAACTACTGCATCCATTATGTCATAGAGGAAGTGGTTTATGACAATTATTTAAATCTTAAGATCAACAAGTTTTCCCTTATACCCAACTGGGTCATGATAGGCTTCATAGGTCCAGGTGCAAAGTGCAGGGCACAAAAACAATAGAACAGCATCATCTATTTCCTCCTCCAGGATTCATTATCCTTCAACCAGCCAAGGCCTCTACTCAAACAAGTCAGTAATGAAACCTAGCAGGTTTGCCTGTATTGAGGTTGAATATCATTCATCGTTCCTAACCTCCATACCATCAACCGCAAGCAATATTGTAGATGCTCTGCATGACAAACTTAAGTGAAACTGCTGCTACCATTCATCCAAATGGAATGACAGTTTGATGAGTCAACTTAATTTTACTGGTTTTGCAAACAGTATTGCTATTTTTTTGATGAATTATCATTATGTGCACAAAGAATATCTGCATAAAACTGAAAATATGAGCTCCGTGTCCATTTTGGCCAACACTGAACATGATTTGTTTCTTACAAAGAAATGTTTGCAAGTTAACAATTTTTGAACATCCTCATTAACTTATGAATGATATCTGCACCTAGGATGGGCATGTAAACAATCAAAAGGATATCAAGAATTCCTATCTTATTAGAATTACATGATCTAATCTTCATCCCGCAAAGTATGAGAACAAGGCATGAGAAAATACATATATTTTAACAGAGTTACTGTAGCTCTAATATTATGGATGGCACAAGGAATAAGAAAATACGTATATTCTAATAGAGTTACCGTAGCTCTAATATTATGAATGGCACAAGGCATAAGAAAATACATATATTTTAAGTTACTGAAGCTCTAATATTATAAATGGCAAATTTCTTAAAATCTGTAGAAATGCATTTCTTTGAGAAGAACAAAATTTTTATTTCAACTTTTAAAGTATTTCAACAAACAGTGAAAAGCAAACACTATCTTCTAAGTTTTACTTTTACTTCACACACTTCATTACTCAAAAATCTATGACAAAAATTAAGTGTTCTTTTTGAGACTGCACTTTACAAAATTGTCTTGTTACCAAATGCTGAGAAACAGTAAATATAAAAATTCAGGACATAGGTAAACTAGCACAGTATATTTTTGTTTTATTTTTTGGCTCTTGCATCAACATAATGATACTAAACAAAGCATTCACGTCACATGTCCTGCCATTTATGTTGATGTCCTACTATCATGATTTTCTTTCTCATTGCAACATGATGATTAAAAAATGTTTCTTGCATAGGGCATTATTATTCTTACAACCTCATTTTACTACCAAAGACAGAATGTATCTAACACTCAATCTAACAACAAACTTAACCCTTTGACTGTGGATGGCATCGATTCATGTCAATTGTGAGGAGCATTTATGTAAGAGCAAAATAAATATACTTCCTCATAGCTCCCAGCCTAATGTTGATGGTTCCTCTCGGTGTCACTAGCTGCCATCATTATGAGCTACTTATCCATAAAAGATGAAGAATTCTTTCACATTAGGGACTAATTAGACAATGAATAGACTGGACCCACCTGTGGTGCACAAACACATGACAGGAATGTTTGATAAATTTCCTGATTCCTGGAGAATTATGAGGAACATATTAATGATATGGGTATCTGATGAACTGTAGGAACAAGAGCTGGCTCATATGACTCAGTAAGGTAGAGGAAGACTGGTATATATATCATTAATTCAACCTAACACAAACTGGTGCATGTGAGGAAACTTTCCTTGCCTATATGCATCATCTACCTTTCACTTACCACTATGTACAACAAGTAAGCTTCCATTTTATCGATATGTTGTTTTCTCTTAAATAAAATGTAAGACACCATTATTTGCAAAAAAATAATATGCTTTCAAAATATTGGAGGGAAATTTGAGTAAGCAAGAAAAAACTTTGACTTATTCTGCAGTCAAAAGGTTATTGTAATTCTGTAAGTGCAGTAGAACCTCACATTTCAAATCTAACCCAAGAAAAGTGTGCACTAAAGGAAAAGACCGCAATTATGACAACTGTATATAAAGACGGGCATTCAAATATACACTGAATATATTCATCCCTAACTGGCCCGGATGAAAGTTTAACCCATTCACTGTTTACATCTACTTTACGTGACAGTCAGTTTTCGATCCCCACAGCAGTCTACAGTGTGCAGCACAATACTTCCATTTTTTTTCTAAAACTTAATTCACTAGGCTACCTCTTTTCTTTCCAGGAGGTACTGCCATCAGTTGAGAATAATATGCACAACACCCAAGAGAGGTATGTCACAGAATGCCTCAGTTTATCATAAGAAATTATGGATTGAAGAAGAATTGCTTCAAAAACAAATAAATTAAAGGAAATACTGAGAGAATATCTCTAATGATCATGAAAAATGCCTTTACTACCACATACTAGAACAATGACCATGATTCACATGCCTACCAACCCTCTTCATCAAGTGAAAGTGACGGCTTTGGTGTATGATGATAAAAGCTTTCATACTCCTATAGTAGCTAGGGCTTCATCTTCTGTTTTGAAGTTTTAAGGCCCAAATAGGGGTTTTAGTAAAGATACTAAAGAAAAATAATAGCATACAAACACCAAGTTATCCCTGGGGTTAGGGGAGAAAGAATACTTCCCACGTATTCCCTGCGTGTCGTAAAAGGCGACTTAAAGGGGAGGGAGGGGGGCGCTAGGGCGCTGGAAATCCTCCCCTCCTGTTTTCACCTTTCCGAAAGAAGGAACAGAGAAGGGGACCAAGTGAGGATATTTTTTTTTTTCCCCACTACGGCTCAGCCCTCTGTTCTTAACGATACCTCGCTAACGCGGGAAATGGCGAACATGTATGAAAAAAAAAAATGTACATGTGTATATATAATCAGAGACGACCCCATTTTTTCACCACACCTCCACACGGCTCGTTACATGAGCGCAACAGAGAACGGGAGGAGAAAGAAGAGGAAGTCATAAAACATTTTAACGACGCAAGTGACACCCACGGTGACGCCTGCCCCGCCGAGCAGCAGACATGACTAAACGCGGCGATGATGATGTACCGTCAAAAAACACGTCGATTTCTCATATCAGGCCGGCGCACCTCGCCTCGCAGTTCACCACGGCAGGCTGCACGACGTCCACAGGTGTTCTGAAAACATCGTGAACTTCAGCAAGGACACATGCAGAACACATGCTTGAAGGATGTTGTATCAAGAATGCGTCGCAGGTTCATTATAAAGGGAATGAGAAGCCAAGACCTTCAAGCGCGACGGTACGATCCTTGAGAGTAATGGTACGATCCTAGGGCACGACGGTACGATCCTTCAGCGCGACGGTGCGATCCTTGAGAGTAATGGTACGATCCTAGGGCACGACGGTACGATCCTAGCGCACAACGGTACGATCCCTGAGCGCGACGGTACGATCCTTGAGCACAGCGGTACAGTGCTTGAGCACGACGATACAGTGCAGTCCTAGAGTATGACGATGCAATCGTTGAGTATCACGGCCCTGACCTTCGACCCGGCTTTCATCTTAACGGTACGCGCAAAGGTCGCACTATCGTGCTCAGGAGTCGTACCGTCATGCTTACTGGTCATATCCTCAAGCTAGAGGATCGTACCATCATGCAGAAGGGACCAAAAACCGCGGTATTCACCGTCCGATGCCGGTGCGCGACGGGGCATCAGGCGGCTACACTCATGACAGTTTAATTGTTACCTGTGTCACCTCTAATTACCGGTACCCTCCCCCCCTCCCCTTCCCCTTCCCCTTCCACAGGTGCGCCATGGCGGGCTGCTGAGTGCGTGTGTGTGTGTGTGTGGGGGGGGGGGGTGTCCGAGGCTCAGGAACGACCCCTTTCTGGTTTTCTTATTCCTCCTCCTCCTCCACCTCCTTCAGCCTCTCCTGTTGCCCTAGGCACCGGAGGACTGGTGTTTCCCCGACGGGGGGGCTGGTGGATGGGGCCCTGGCTGGGTGGGTGGGGGGAGAAGGGGGTGGTGGATGGTGGTCCGGCTGGGGTTCGTCAGGTGTGTGACTGGTGCCTTTGTCTGTAGATCCGCTCGTGGGTCTGTCTCCACATTCATCAGAGTCTGTGGCTGTCTTATCCTGCAATGTCCCTCCCATTCTTTTTTTCTCTCTCTCTCTCTCTCCTCATCTACCGCTTTTAAGAGGAGACCTTGGGTCTGCGTGGTCTGTGTATCTATGTGGCTTACTTAGCTACGTACGTGACTCTCTCTCTCTCTTTCTCTTTCCCTCCGTCTCCCCCTCATCGCTGTCCGACGTGCGAAGCAACTGACCCTTTCTAGGAGCAGCTGTCGGCAGTGAAATGTCAACACACGTACTTCCAAATTTCCTCGTGAAGCCAAGACGTAAACAGTTCGCAGAAAGAGGAACCCCGGCCTCAATGAAAGGCCCAGCGGGATGGGGAAGAGAGGGAGTGGTGTGACGATGAGAAGGAGGGGGGAGGGGCGGCGGAATGGAAGGTAACCTAAAGTGAGAGAGAGAGAGAGAGAGAGAGAGAGAGAGAGAGAGAGAGAGGTGGGGAGATAAGGAAGTCTGTCCC
>JAYMFT010043697.1:0-15515 GCA_038088735.1 Panulirus argus | reverse complement strand
TACATATGACTCCCCAAAATCTTTCAAGGATGATGCCCAGACATTAGTAAGACAGGAAAGAATATCACCAGTGCATCTCGCCTTACGGAAGCCTTAAGTAAAGACACTGGACAACACGTGTGTAAAACTCTCCGTTTGTAACACACACACACACACACACACACACACACACACAGCATTTTCTAAAATCAAGAGAAGAGATTTTCACAGTCGAGGTCTGGAGTTCTGCACTCCATTTGATCCTTAACAACAGCACCATCGAGGACAACCTCACTAACTTGGTGGTTCGTGGGCCGGCTGGAACCACCTCCCTACCTCTTGTGACATGTCTTGTTAGCGGGAGTACTGACAATGTCGTCAGCGGGGAATACTGACAGTGTCGTCAGCGGGAGATACTGACAGTGTCGTCAGCGGGGAATACTGACAATGTCGTCAGCGGGAGTACTGACACTGTCACGGACGGGGTACAGTCCCCCTAGTCATGAGAGGGAATTTCTGCCATTGTTTAGTTTCTAGTGGATGGAGACCCATGCCAGGTGTGCTCAAGATCACCTTCCCAATACTTTGACATCTGTCTACCGAGAGGTTCATCACTCGCGTCCTGTCTCTTATCTCCAGAGTCGAGTTTCTCATCCTTCCGTCCAGACCAGCGTGTCCGACTACCCTTCTCCCGTGCTGCCTCGGCGACGATCAAAGCATGGCTGCCTTTCCCTGGCCTTTCATCTCCCCTCTCCCTCACTCTCTACCTCTACTTCGCTCTTGCCCTTTTTCCCCTCTCCTCCCTCTCCCCTGCCATCTACCCTTCCCATTTCTTGGTCTTTTACGGCTTCCCCTCGTCCTCCCTTCACTTCTCCCCTCGCACCTTCTCCGCCTTTTCAATTCCTTCCATCTAACCAACAATACTGTTTTTCTGTCGCCCTTGTCGGTACTTCCTCTCACTCCTGCTGCCTGCCGCCTTCCTCCTCCTCTCCCTCTGCCCGTCCCACCGTCCCCCACTGCCAGACGTGTCACCCTCCAGCTAGGGGCTCACTGAAGAAAATAATTAATGGTATGTCAGCAAATCTTTCCACGGAATATTTTTTCGAGGAAAGGTTGATATATTGGCCTCATCTCGTGCTGGCTCGGGTGATGCACGGCGTCTATGCCGCTCGCCGCGCCCGGCCATAGCGCTCGCTTATCAGGAGAGTCCTTAGTCGCGTCGCTGATGCCTTTTGGCGGGTCCGTCCGGAGACCGAGCCTCCCTCCCCGTTGCACCTTTTGGAATAATTTGAAATACTACTTTCGGGGGAGTAAAACTTCGGTACTATATTGTGGCTGATGGGAGGAAACACGCCATAAGGTGTCTGTGTACGTCATCCCCTGGGGAGGGGTGGAGGTGTGGTGGTGAGGAGGAGACTGCTGGCAGTTCGAGGTCTGTCTGTCACCGGCCGATGCAAGACCCCCGCCTCTCCCCGCGCGCCGCCGCCAGTCAACACCTCCCCAGCAGCCCTCATGCCTTACTCCCGGACAGTCATAATACATGTAATTTTTCCCTTTGCCGCCTTACTGGTGCGGCCACGGTTATAGGCATGAGGGTGGGAGGAGGATGGGGCTGTGGCTGAGGAGATGGGAGGGTCAGGGGCAGGTGAGGCGGGGGTTGTGACCCTAGGTGAGGCTGGGGTGGGGAGGGGTGGCTCTGTGGGAGGGCATGTATCTCTTTCAGAAAATATTCGCTTTATCATTCTTTATGGCGATACCTATATTAGCTCTAAAGGGATTTAGCTATTTCATGTAAGGACAAATATTTTCCGTTTTATGGGAGGGCAGACCTTGTCATCAACATTTTATTTACCTTTCAGAAGCAGCTCTTCATCCGTGCATCACAGGAAAATTGGACATTCACGAAAAGGTCAAAAATCATTTTTGTCGGGAGGGTAACTTGATCTGGAGCAGAAGGATCCGGGCGAGAGTGGTCGATACGCCCTATGGTGGTGTTGTCGTTAACAAGGCGGTATGGGCGGTGTAGCCCGGGCCCCGCACTACCCTCGCCATAGTGTTTACATCTTGGAGCCAACCAATCTATCAGGACGGACAAGTACACCAGTCACACACACACACACACATACATATATATGCACTGATGGAGAAAGGGACTTTCCTACCAGTACCTACGACGAGATGTGGCCACAAGGCAGGGCTAATGCGTAGCGATCACTGCTCGTCTCGCTTGACGGATGATAGCGTTCCCCTGGGCCGCCCAGCTCATCCCAGAGTTAAAAGTTCTGGGTTCATCTGGGAATGACTTCAACCACATATCAAGTTTTCTTTTAAATGTCTCTGTATTTGTTCCGCTTGTCTCTTGTTCTTTCCCAAGGCTCGCGTATACTTTTGGATCGTATCTTTTCGAGATATCCCATGGTATTTATGAATAACTATTTTCTTTTCTTTTCCCAGCTATTATATTCATTCGCTGTTTTCTATGTTTTGGTATCTTACAAATTTGCTCAGTTTTCCCTTTTGGTTGGCATTATCCTACTGATTATGTTAATCACTCACGTGATTGTCTTTGGAGATCTGACTCCAAAGTCTGTTCTCAAAATCCATCCATTCTGTTCTATTGAAAAAAAAAAAAAAATCCTATCGCTCATCCTACATTCACGTTCAGTTATTGCACCACGTTCATATCCTCTTATTTCCACACTGCAGGCTGTAGCCAGTGCTACGACACTATGATCCAGTAAGTATGTATCACTCGTCTCTACATGACTGAAAACAGTGGCACGTCATTCGTGAAAAATGAGGTCCATTGTGTCGTTCCCTCTTGTCGGTCTGTGGATTAGCTGCGCAAATGATGAAAGACTTGCAAAGGCTGATTAGCTTTGCAAAAGTTGCGTTGCATCTGCTGGTTCGTTGTTCATTTCTTTGCATTTGTATCTACATGCATTATTTCCTTCCCTTTCTTCTTGCCACTTAATCAAGACGAAGTTAAAAATCTTTAGATGTCATGAAATCAGGTCTTTCCATTTCCCTCAGTATTTCTTCAGGTTTTGCTAATAATCATTTAAAGTCAGGTCACATTTATAACGACATCTGGAGGATCTGTTTTCTTTCCAGCTTATTGCCCCGTCCTGTCAGATTGTGGCTGTGTCTGCTCTGAACGTTTGAAACTGCTGTATGTCTGCTGAGAGAAAGAAAGAGAAAGAGAGAGAGAGTCATACTATAAGTTTTACTGTTATAAAAAAAACTACTGTTTGAGGTATAACGGCAAACAGGGACACAGACCGAATGACAAAACTAAACTACACGAGAAAATGGGAGTAAAGTACCTGCATGTAATGCGCATGCAAAGAAATACTGGAACAGGAAACACAGGAAGGACACAGAGATACAGCACGAAGCATAAACAGAAAAATGTAGACGAAGGAAAATATATCACGTTCAGGAGAGGCTATGGAACGATACAGAGCAGACAAAAGCTACAAAAAATAATACGGGAATAAAGAAAATATGAAATGATAAAGACAGGAAGTACAGATACAAAATGTAACATTTACATTTGGATGATGATACAATTGTAAATCAGGAGAAATAACTAGAAAAGACCGAGAGAAAGAAAGAAAGGTGGAATGCCCGAGTAATGGGAGACGAGAGAGACAAAGAATGTTATAAATAAAGAGAGGATAATGCCGGGGAGCAGCAGCAGGAGGAGCGGAATGTGGGCAAGAATGTCAGCAGCAGCGCCACCACGGAAATGAGACCTGCAGATTCCCTCAACAAAACCCGCCAGAAAATCCTTGGGAACGAGCAGACGTATTTGTTCGCTGTTATCAACAGGAGGTTTAAACAAGATACTCGAACCCTTACATAAAGATTTCAATCTTGGATGACAACTCCAAGGAAAACATACCGACAAGATATTGAAATTTTACAAGACTGCGTTGTACGTGTGTAGTCAGCACAGTATCACTGGGTTGTACGTGTGTAGTCAGCACAGTATCACTGGGTTGTACGTGTGTAGTCAGCACAGTATCACTGGGTTGTATTACAAGTTGAAACTGGAAAGTTGTTTGGGAGGATGACCAAAGCAGTCTGGCAGACCCGTCCCACTCCACAGCCGCCCAGATTTCGCCTCCAGCAATCCACACACACACACACACACACATCTCCTGCCTGGGGACACTCCAGCAGGATCTTTTTCCTCGCACCGCCAGCTCAGCCATCCTTGGACGGTGGAGATTTGTGTAGTTCCTTTGCAACGGATGTGGCTATCTTGTCGTGG
Source organism: Panulirus argus (assembly GCA_038088735.1). Taxonomy (NCBI): domain Eukaryota; kingdom Metazoa; phylum Arthropoda; class Malacostraca; order Decapoda; family Palinuridae; genus Panulirus; species Panulirus argus. Next base: position 11,257 of record JAYMFT010043697.1, on the reverse strand, counting down.
GCTCTGTGGTGATAGACCCGGGAACTTCCTGTGGCCACCCTGCCGCCCCTACTTGCACCCACTCCCCTACAATCGCCCTACACTTAGCTCTCTCCAATCACTACCGCCTCTCCACACAAACACACCATGACGATAACTCCCCTTCTTTTCCCTCATCCTACGGCCACATTGGCGCTCTTCCTTCACGCCCACGCCCCACCACTCACCCAGCCAACCCACCCAAGGCCACACCTCTCCTCTTCATTACAATCATGAGCCCACTCCACTCACGCTCCCGCCCCCTCCTCCAGCACCCCTCACCATCCACCCCTTCCATTACTCCCTCACAACCAATTGTTTCCCAGAACCACAACAATGTTGGCGAGCCAGCGGCATTATTTTCACACCAACGGTCCCCCCCCCACAACTCCCCCCCTCCTCACCCACGCACACCATCACCCAATGACATGCTCGTCTCCCACTTTACAAATGCTCCAGGAACTTAATGCTCCTCTCACGTATGCTCACGTCACACAGTATGTGATGGCTGTCCTTCACAGACAACTTCCTGCTTTTGATATGCATTAAAAAAAACTCGAAGTACACCACCTCCCCCCCCTCCACATGACACTATGAAAGAAAATACATTTTCGCCTTTTTTCACATTACGCTACAGAGAAATTTTAATGAGAAAAACCTTCCCACGGTAACACAGCCCATCCAAGGGAAGGTGGGACCTGCGTCCTCAGCAGGCAAGAAGCAGCTCCAATTCTTCAAAGAATAAGGTGCATTTTCCCGCGTCTCCCTTGCAATTTTCCATCGTGCGCCTCCCGCAGGTAAAATCCACCTCAACACCCTTGTATAATAAGGTGCATTTCTCAGCAAAAAGATAGAAGCATGCCTTTCCCTCCCATATACCGTCCCATGTAAGCAAGACCCACCCAAACTGTCCCATACAGTAAAGCCTGTTTCCCCGCGGCATGACACACATCACCTCCTGTTTGTGGACTTCCGCGAACTAATACACCTCGCCAGCAATGACAGTGCAAAGCCTCACAAAGACGGCCCAGTCCTCTCATTCATCAGTGCTCAGTGTCTCAGACACCGTCCTGCATCTGCACCCACCCATGTATTGCTCGCAGGCTGTCTCATGCTTATTCTTAACTTTTCTTTACGTTGGAGGCTCCTGTCCACGTTAAGGCCGGGCTTTAATTGACATATAGAAAGGTTAGTGAAAGGGAAAAAGAAGAGACAAGGGTGAGCATTCACGAAATTTTGAAGAAAGTCAAAAACCTGTCTTTTAAAATGTGCAAGGTCATAGTTTTTGGGGAAGACCTGCAAGGGTAGAAAGATCTAAAGCTTCGAGGTGTAGGGAAAGAAACAGTCATCAAAACGGCCCACCCTTGAGTTGCCAACGGCCACAGATTCATCATGTGACGCAGCAACTTGCCGAGCATTACATGGTCTAGTTAGTGTTGTGGCCACACAAGCAGCCAGCTCTCGGGAGCAAAAAACAAAGTAATACCTATGGAAGAGGGAAAGTGAAACAATATTGCGGCGTAGGGCAAAAGGGTCAAGTTTAGAAGTTAGCCTGGGAAAGCTGATAAGTCGAACCGCTTTCGACTCAACTCTGGCAAGTAATGATGCAGAGCTAGAACCACCTCAGATGTGAGAGCAGTACTCCATACAAGGACGAATCAGTCCCTTGCATAAATGGAGCAAACTGTGCAGAAAAGAACTTTCAACCTCTAAGCAGGACTCCCAGTTTTATTTTAGAGGCAGACTTAGCTATTTTCGTAATACACGGTTTCCGAGAAAGAGTGGATGTTACAGTAATATTGAGTATGTTCGAGTCAATAGGTGGAATTACAGAGCCGTCAAAGAAGAGAAGAAAACAAAGTTTTCGATGTAGAGGCAGGTAGAAACTTGGTCTTGTGGGCATTAAACTTAACCAGATTTCTTCTACGCCATTGAGATATCCTATCCAAGTCTTATTGTACTGAGGAAGTTATGTCGAGATGAGATGCAGATCGAGTGAAAGAAGAGGGAGCAGAATTGAAGGATGTGGATGAATGTAGCGTTGAGTCGTCAGCGTATGAGTGCATTTCGTTATTTGATGAAGAAAGAAATCGTTGATAAAAAGAAGAAAAAGTGTAGGGGACAGGACAGCATCTTGAGGGACACCGCTGTTGATGGAAAAAGTAGGTCAGGCTGATCCATCAACAACCACGGAGATAGATCGGCCAGAACGGGAGCAAAGTGAGGGAGGTAAGCAAAAAGAGGGGAGCTTAAAGATGAGACCCCGATGCCACGTCCTGTCAAGAAAAGCATTGGATATATCAAGGGCAACTTCATAGGACTCCCTTATCACCAGAGGATCTCGCCTTACAGAAGCCATGCTGGTGATCAGAGAGAAGACCGTGAGGTTCAAGATGCCTGAGGATATGGGAGTAGAGAAGGGATTCAAATACTTTGGAAATGGTAGATGTCATAGCAATAGGAGAGTTCGAGGGTTTAGAACGGTCACCCTTCTTAGGGATGGGACGTATCAACATATGCTCCCAAGAAGAAGGAAAAGTTCTGGTTTTTAAACAGAAACTGACCATGCGAGCAAACACAGGTGCAAGATCAGAGGCACACTCTTTCATTACACGGGGATGGATGCCATCAGGACCATAAGCCTTGCTTGTGTTCAGAGAAAGAGGCGCTTTTCGGCCAGTCCGAAAAGAGATAACAGGAAGAGTCATACGATTAATAAGAGGAGCATTAGGGGGTGAGGGAATGTTAGAGTTATCCAAGGTAGAGTAAAAGGAGAAACAGGAACCAAAGAGAGTTGCTTTGTCTACGGGAGAGACACTTATAGTACCGTCAGGACGGAAAAGTGAGGGAAAGGTAGAGCAACAGAAGTTGTTAGAGATGCCCTTAGCTAAAGACCAGAAAGACCTACCAGTGGATGACGAGAAGAGGTTATCGCACTTCTTTTAGATAAAGGAACGCTTTGCCTCATAGATAACGCGCTTGCAGTGATTACGGGCAATTGCTGATTGGAAGTCAGCGGAAAAAGCGTTTTTCCAAGCCCGATATGCCTGATCCCTTGAATGATGGCCTCAGAAGGGGAGCGGTTGTACCATGAATTGGGTGAAGATGTCATCTTGGAGGAAAAGGGGATAAATGCTTCCGTTCCAGCAAGAATAACCTTTGCTATGCGTTTGGCGGAGACAGAAGCATCACCACATAAGAGACAGTAATCTACTAATGGAAAGTCAGAAAAGAATTTTCTTACGATACCCCAGTCAACTATGTTGAGGTGCCAATATCTATGGTTAGAAGGGGCTGCTGGAGGGGAGGTGCCATTAAGATAATAAATACATTTATGAGAAAGCAATTAGATGAACCAGCTGGAGGCGAGATTGTGTAGTTACAGCGCGAAGGATTACAGGTGAAAAACAGATCCAGAATATTAGGAGTGTCAAGAATAATAGTAGAGTGGGGGATAATTTGGTCTAGATCATTGAGAATAGAGAACGTAAGGGCTTCAATTCCCCCCCCCTCCCCCATCAACCATATGAGAAGAATTCAACCATTCCCTGTGGTGAAAACTGAAATCCTTTAAGTAGAGGATCTCGGCTGGTGGGCGAAAGGATGCCATAGTCTCACGGCAGGTTATTAGTTAGTCGAAGAAAGAAATAAAACTTCTAGAATTAGAGAGCAGCAGGCAAAACAAAGGAAAAGTGTGGTAGTAGGGAGACAGACCTTGTGCCAGATAACTTCAGAGTTTGGGGACTCAAGGTCCTTGAGGCGTGCAGCAGGTGTGTTGATGTTGGAATAAGCACAAACACCACATTTGAAACGGAATCGTGAGAGGAGATTATAGATGGATATGAAAAAGGGACCAAGGAGAACATCATTAGACAAACATGTCTCGAGAGAGGTAAGATATTAGGAGAGACACTAGACAGATGGTGTTCAACAGATGAGAGACCACGAATGTTGGTATAGTGCATAGAAAAAGAGGCAGGTCTATCAGAGAGGTAGAGGTTGTGGGAGAGGCCGATACTACTATTATATGAGCTCTCCGTCTCATTGGCAGTAGAATGAGGCGGAAACCCGGAGATTCTTAGCACCCAATGATGCTGGGGACTCAGGGCCATAGGTTTGTTGGACTCTGTCCTTATCACATCTAAAAGAGAATGTAGAGACAGGAAGTGGCAACAGAACTTACGTGAAGAAAATAAGTGAGGTTTAAGTAGGTGTATGGTGCTTGTAGGGAGAAGACGGCAGGACTAATCCGGTAGTCCCGTTTTGGTAGGACATACAGTAAGACTAGCAATCCTGACATGGAGAGTGGAAGATGGTTCTGGGCACCACTTTAACGCTCCTCAGTCAGGATGGTAGTACCACCCAGGGTGGCTGCTGTCAACAGCCTACTACCTCATCTCGGACAAGTCTCCAATCTTGTGCAAACCCGAGCATTGCTATGGAAAGAATTACACGTACGAGAAGAAGCTACGTATCAATAAGTGTTACAAAGATAACAATCCTAACATGCGGGATGAACATTGCTTTTAGTACATACTGTACGGTAGAAGAGAGTGCACGGTGCCAGTCTTTCAATTAAATGCTACATTCCGGTGTCACTGCACATCATGTTACACCAGGAAATGAACTGTATCGTATCTCACTGTATTATCAACACAGTATCTACACTTCCCCATCATAAGGAGGCAACGCAAAACTGTTCTAGGAACACAACATTGTACAATGTTGAGAGGATGATGTGCACATTGTTAACTCGCCTCGACAACAACCAGCCACACAGCAAGAGGTTGCTGAGCTGGTCTTTATACTGTTTAATGAAATGCCAGTTACCTGAGGCTTCTCCCATGCCTCTTGCCACGTCCACCAGCCGTCTCCTGTGCGTTTATTTGTGATGCATTCAGGGAAGAAGCCTCACACTGGCGGGGGTCACATCACTTAACCTCACGTCTGTATATCCTCCAGTCTTTTGAAAGTCTTGATTGTTCTTGGCATATCCTTCCTCTTGGCTCAGCTGGGTCCACGTCTGCACGTCTCTGGTGCTCAGGTCGTACCTCTTCACGTCCCCGTGAACCCTTGTCTTGTCTCATATCACGTTATATCATCTTGGTTACGCGACCCTAACTTTATTATCAACGTGGCCGGGCCCTCTGGGAATACCTTAGTGGTTATCATGTCTCCACTTACCCTTCCTTCTTTCAGTGTGGGCATATCGAAGGCTTCACTCCGCACTTGGTAATCATTCCACTCATTTCTGGTGCCGTCCTCGTTGCATTCCTGTGGACCTTACATTATGACTCGCCATATTTCACCCAAGGGCGAACATACATCGTATATACGGATATATACATGGTATCGACCCCAGCAACCCACTGCCAATGTACATGAAGGCAAGTCTGGGGAATGTATGCACATGTATGTACGTGTGTATAACACTGTGCTGGCGGGGAGGATGTCAGCGTTAAGTGCACTGGGTCGTCCCTTCGTAAACAGATAGAGGAAAATAAACCATGAGGAAACACGCCAACCTGCATCGATCAACTCCCTCTCCCCTACCTGTCAGAGGCAAGCAGATAGTGCTATGCGCCCTCAAGAAAGTCAGTCGAGCACGAGAAGCGACATTCTCTGGCTAAACCATAGTCCCGTTGACTCTGTGGGAGCTCATGTCCATCTGGCACAAACGTGACAGCGGAGGAGACGACATCACTGGCAGGGTTATGGACCAACATCTTGGAACGTCTCCATCCGACACGTTCTGGGTCTAAGGAAGAGGTATTGGCCATCAAGATTAATGAAAAATATATATATTTTCTAATCCATGTGTAAGAAGATGTAACGTGCGGGGCGCCTCTCATACGTCCAGCTGCCCTGAAGTGCCCGAGTGACATGATGCATCACGTATTTATGTCACACGAACCTCGGGCGCCGCCGCCTGACTGAGGTGTGTACCTAAGCTGAGTGTGTTGGGCGGTCGACGTGTACAGCGGACAGTGTACACACCTCAGAGCCAAGAAAGACTCGAGCCGGTATTTGTGTCACCAGCATAACGAGATGACGGGCATTTCCCCACAGTTCAGCCAACGCCTGGTGTGTGGCTGCAAAATACACAGATGCTCATGAACCTCTTCTACGCACATGTGTTCCCTCCTCCACATGCCACCTGCTGTAGGTTCCCCTGCTCACTCGCCTGCTCCCTCTCCAACCTCCACCCACATCTCTCTTCTGCACGTATATCCTCCTACCCCTGGCTAGGCATCGTGTATGTGTTTCCTCTAACTCCTCCTGTGCCTCTCTCCTTTCACCTGTCTCTCTTCCCACGCCTGTCTCATCGCTCGTCTAGCTCCTGCACCAGCCTTCTACCACGTGTGTCATTCTTACATCCCTCCTCTTCCCGCATCTTTAACCTCCATCACTCATCCCAACGTGTCGCCATCCACTCAAGTTTCCCGTTACACTGTCCTCTTGTCAGGCTTAACTCCTCCACGCGTTTGCCCACCTGTACCCGTCTCCCGCAATGCCCGCCTCTCCCATCACCTGTCTATACGACTTCTGTCCCTTTCTTCCACTAGAAGTTAGTGTAAGCATTACGAGCCAGGATGATGGTGGTGTGAGCGGGCAACATTCTCCCCACCGGTCAAGCAGCACCAACGGTGTATGTATGTGTCGCATACATACATGCATGAATGTCTGAAGACATGCTTAAAGTATATTATACTAGTTTAGAGAGAGAGAGAGAGAGAGAGAGAGTTAAACAAGATGGCGAGGAATGAGATCTGGCTAAACGGTGATGGACTGGGAATGGTAGGGCGCATCCTGGCCCACCGGCAAGTGTTGCAGGGCCGACGGGACGCTGGAGGAGCTGTCAGTGACGGGACAACACGCTGGCCTCTGTGGGAGTTGCACCAGCCTATGATGGTGCAATGGAACGGTACAGAGACACCCACAGTACAAACAGTGGGGAGGAGCTGCTACACCCACACTACAAAACTGTGTGGCTTAAGGGTGAGAAGAGTGATGGGTGCGGATATGAGAGGAGTGTGGAATACAAAGGGGTGGTCGCAGGGAGTTAGTCTGAGACGAGGCAGCCACAGGGAGAGGGACGGGGGACAGAAGGAGGCCCAGGTGGCACTATAAAGTGAAGCAGAGAGTGACCAAGTGTGTGCCACATGGCGGGAGAGCTGGGACGTGTGGAACAACAGGCGTGGCTCACCCACTTCTCGAGCGCAGTGTTATTCAACACGCCAGAAGACTACTGGGGAAAGGAAGGAAGTTAATACGAATATTCAGGAGGGTGAGAGGCGTGGATGGGATAAAGTGAATTGGTGAGTTGTGGTATACGGGGAGGGGGCGACGTGCTGTCAAGGGGCTGAACTTGGGCTTATGAAACAGTCGGGAGAAACTAAGGGATGGGCTGTGGGGCCTTGCTGTGGGTAGGGTGCCCTGGTTACGGCGCATTATATATATTACAGCAAGAAAGCGGAAGTGAGCAAATGAGGCAGTTGTTCCTCCGTTCCTTACGCAACCTCGCGGAGGCGGGAAACGACGAGCGGGTATATTATGTGTGTGTGTGTGTGTGTGTGTGTGTGTGTGTGTGTACAGATATGTAAGCTTAAGCTTGGGATTCGTTAGTACAACAGAGGTCATGGCCTCTTCCCATTACCCGTCGTCACATGGTGGAGCCAAGGAACATCTAATACGAATTTTGGCTCAAGAATTGATTCCGTCTGGCAAGCGGCCACGAGCCTTACAATAGCGAGGGACACGCCCCTCCCTCCGCCGCGGGGCCGCTGGTCATACTGATTATCCCAAACGGTCATGTGTCCGAGATTCCCAGTAGTTACTATGACTTACAACCTTGTAAACAGCCAATTCCAACGCAGGAGACGAGGAGGATTCCCCCTCCCCCATCTCTCTCTCTCGCTCTCTCTCTCTCTCTCTCTCTCTCTCTCTCTCTCTCTTTCGACACCAAAAATCAAAGATTTATTTACTGTGAGCCAATGTTACTCTGGTGAAATTCAATCCGAAAGCTTCGAGTAGTGTGAACCCCTTTTCCTCCCACCCCACAGCTACCAGGAATGTGAGGTACGTGTGGTGTGTGTGTGTGTGTGTGTGTGTGGGAGGGGGGGAGGGGGATGCGCCATCTCTCTCGCCCGTCTCCTGACACTCACCTTAGGTTGACTCGTCCAGTACATTATGCATAGCGTGAGAGTGATCCTGGAGTGCTGGAGTGTGTGTGTGTGTGTGTGCCATTCTCCTCATACTGCCTCAGGCTCCCTGGAAGAGACTCTACCTCCAGTCTCTTACACAACCCATATATGAAAAGCCACTGAGTATCATCCCCATTGAGTTGAGGAGTCCATCTAGGACCATCAGCTTCAGATGTCGTGGACGCCTGTGAAGGAGAACTGGTACCCCGGCCGGTCTAGGAGAAAAGGCTTGGCTGCCCAAATGGATGACTGGATGACCCCAGTTCGACTCCCCTGCCAAGTGAGGTTGTATCTCTGTGTATCATGTGGATGATGGAAGTTGTTGTTGTTCTTGTGTACAGCTACTGTGGAGGACGTCGACCTTTCTTGGCAGGGAGGGGCTGGCCATGTAACTGCTACGCGTGCCCTACGACGCCTCCCATGTGTCGCCTCATGTTATGTTTCCTCAATACACTAAAGGAGGTGTCGCGTTAACCTCTTGGCCACAACGAGGCAGGATGGCTTCACCTTCGTTGGCCTGAACCCTGAGCGTCAAGTCGTCATACCCAAGGGTCGCTCTAGAGGGTAACTACGCGCGTAATGTACGAGCCCTTGCGACTATACAGCGGGGGACGTACAGTCACCATAGTCAGAAACTCCTGAGCCAACTTCCTTCCCCACAGGTAGGTAATGGAGGTTTTGAGCGGCGTACTTGCGACCCTCCAGCCACCGACACACACTAGCTGAGAGACGGGACGCCTCGCCTTTCTTCCCCCAACACGCCCCTCTACTACGAGCGCCTTAGAAGATTGATAAGAATGGCCAGTTCCTCCGACGCCGCCTCGGGCAACCTCTAATATATCCTTCGTATACACTCCCGCCGGCCGTGAGGACGGTCTCACACACCTGTACTCTCCCATAACCGTCAGCAAGCTAATCAGGGAAGACCACAGGTTACTCGGTCATCAGTCTCAAGGTAACTTATTAACCTATTGTGAGGTCTTACGTTAAGATATACTACGCATTACGTAATTCTCGATGTGCCAAGCGTGTTAAACGATAAAAAGAACGGTGCTAAACGGTCATGTTAGTATTAAAGTCGACGAAGCCAAAACAACACCAGTGGTGAACCTTACACCAGAGATTCCGAGGATAGATTCCCGGCCAACGATACCCAGGGACAGGACAGAGTGGAGATTCAGCCTTGCCAGTCGTGGTCAGTACTTCTTCACGACACACTACACAAGGAATGCAAGTGTAAACACCTACCCATTCACCCAAAGTAATCTTTCCCATCTTCCTGTATCATGAGGCAGTCAGGAGTTACGCGTCACAGGAAGCAGTTTGGACTGACGATCTTGAATAGAGATTAGGGATATCTCTTGGTACATAGTGTGACGGCGGGTGTACGCCGGAGTGGGTCGGGCTTTACTATTGACAGTGTGGCGGCGGGCGGAGGGTCGATCTGTGGCCCCCCAGTGCTCGGCTCGAGTCACTTTCCTTCCGGTTCCCCTCTTGTGGACAGTCAAGTGTCGTGACGGCTCCGACCACCGGCTGACAGCCATTGTCCTTTTAACCTCCGAAATTCTATTCGGGTTGAGCTTCCGAATCATTATCCCCCGACCCTTCGTACCGCCGTCCCATCAATCCTCGAACAAGTGGCCGAGAGAAGCCATGAAAATTTTCGACTCAAAATTCATACACTCGAGAAATGGCTTCGCGCCAGACGCACTCGCCTCTCTGGGCTGTGGTCCAAGTGATGAGGGAGGACGGGGGACGGGAGCCGTGGTACTTCCCGATGTTCCCAGAGTCCAGGGACGACGAGGCTGCAGAGGAAGACGTTGGGTCGCCCTTTCGTCATCCGGTGATGGTCTGTGACCGGCGCTCAACCCGACTGACCCAACACTGCGACAACATCTACTGACGAGGGACGGCCGGACCAAACGGAATCATCGACGTAATCTTAAAAACTTGATATCGTGAACTCAGTACACTTCATGATAGTCTATAATTCAAGTAAATAATCGTTCATAAGGAAAGAAATGGCCCGAGCGTGAAGAACGTTATGTTGGTGACCGTAATGGCTATCAATAGGAAGTGGTCATTATGCCAGAATCCATATCATACATAAACAATACAGGAAATTATACATTCAACAATCCACCAGGCTTTCTCTGAAACAGTACCCTGCCATCTGGAACGTACACATGAATACTGTACAAGTTCACGAAGTGGCTCCATCTGTCTTGTGGTCGAGACCAACAACTGGTGACACCAGCCAAGTAAGTCAACACAGTCCAGCATGGCGGAATAATATTACTGACCACACACCACAGATCAGGGGTCATACAAGGACGTACTTACAAACGCACGGACACGGACGTAAGCTGCTGTCCGTCTAGGTTAATGATACTGGTTATATACTTCGATAATGATAACAACAACAGCAAAAACAACAATAATAATGATAATAATCATAATAATAAAAGTAATAATAATAATAATAATAATAATAATAATAATAATAATAATAATAATAAAAATAATAATCTTCAAATGTGTTTGCCGTTTCCCGCTTTAGAATAGCTTCATTTCTCACATCCGCTCTCCAGCCGTCATGCATAATACACTGAAATCTGAGCACCCTATCTATAGCAGAGCCTTATAGACCTTGCCATGCTTTCCTCTCATCACTTCATATTCATTTTGTTTTAAGTTAGTTGAGACGGCACGGGCAGCTGAGGCCCTAATCAAGGCCATCCCTTTAATGTCATATATATATATATATATATATATATATATATATATATATATATATATATTCCTAGGGATATGGGAGAATATATACTTCCCACGTATTCCCTGCGTGTCGTAGAAGGCGACTAAAAGGGGATGGAGCGGGGTATGGAATTCCTCCCCTCCTGTTTTTATTTTTCCAAAAGAAGGAACAGAGAAGGGAGACAAGTAAGGATTGTTTCCCTCTAAGGCGCAGTCCTCTGTTTTTGACGCTACCTCACTAAAGCGGTAAATGTCGAATACGTATAAAAAATATGCTA
>JAYMFT010043686.1:0-15516 GCA_038088735.1 Panulirus argus | reverse complement strand
TATATATATATATATATATATATATATATATATATATATATATATATATACAAAGCACACGGGGATAGTCCCTTCAAGACAGCCAAATTCACAGTATCCTGTAAGAGCAAGAGTTTCCTCTAATAGGATGTGGACGGCACTGTAGGATATGTTATTCCTCCCTGAGCAATCCTGTTCCTTCACTGCCTCTCCTAAGTCGTCAACGTCTCCAGGAGGACCTGTAACGTATCCTACTAAAAGCTCCTTCCCATACACCACAAGGATACTCCACGTCTCACAATGTGCTTCCTGTGCACCACTGGGAGATCTTCGAATCCATATCCCATACACGTGTGATTATTTAATTAATTCACTTCAATCATTTCTACTAAACATTATCTATGATCACTAATGAAAGTTAAGTCTTCGCCTAAATCATACGGTTGGTTTTTCAGTGATGAAATCTTATGAATTTCACACACAGGCACACGGACTATGCATTTTGGGCCATGGCTAAAACAGTGCTAACACCCTAACGCAGATTTACTGCATGAAGAGTGGATGCGAAGGGTGGATGGTAAAATATGAAGGGAATGTGGGGAAAATGCCTGGGGGAGGCGAGTGGAAAGGCCACTTCCGAGTGTGGCTTATTATGAGGGAGGTAAGTGGCATAATGTATGGGAGGTTGGTGTAAATGGCATGACGCAGGGAGGTTAAGTGGTGTGACACAGGAGGACTGAGTGGCGAGGCGTGTAAGAGGAAAAGACAAAGGAAAAAAGGGAGAAAAGATATGTTAAGAGAAAAGGTAGATGATAGAGGCAAAGAATAAGACCTAATAAGCAATGGATATGAAATACAAAACATAACAAAAAATGTGTGATAATGTGATTACGTGTAAAAAAAAACTGCTGAGGAACCAGCAACTGTGATAGTACTTGGGGCACCCCAGGGTAAGTGTTGCTCGCTTAGGAGACCAAGAAGTAATGAATGGGTGAAGAAATTATGTGAAAAATAAACAGAAACTGTTGTCGAAGTCTATTAGACTACATGAAATAATAATGGGAAGTTTTGAGAGAAGTGATGAAAAAAGATAAGTGAATGAAACAATAGATTACAAAAGGATTCACGAAGAAAGTATTACTTTGGAGAAAACTTAGGAGATATATTTTCATTGGTGAAAACGACGTATGTGGTGACGTCTCTTAATCGCTCACAAAACTTTATTTTCGTCTTTTCTTTCGACAGATATATTGAAAACACACAGCAGCACGACCATGTGGTCAATATTTCCAATGATGTCCATGTTGGGAAGCTAGCGAAGGAACATGTTACTTCAAAGTTAGATAGAAAATATTGCAAAACTGGCAAATTTGCGTGACTTGGGGCTTAAACAGAGTGGAACTGGAATAGGGCAATTTACTGCTCTGAATTAAAGCTGGGTATAGGGTCGCTATCCGTTTTTGGAAAGTATTTGTTAATATCAAAATGATTCTTCCTGACCCCTTCCTTGCCTAGAGTACATGCTGTATAAAAACCAAATATGAAAAGTCAATTTGAATTCCAGGATATCCGGTGATATACAACTATTTTTTTTTTTTTTGGAGATTTAGTAGACACTCCTACCGCATGGCATAGAGAGTCAAGAGTTCCAACATTAAGCATTCCGGAACACGTCGCTTGAAAAGCGAAAATTGGATCATTCACCAATTTATCGTTATGTAAGATTTTCATATCAGGTAAGCTGTTGGGAACAGGTAATAAGAATTTACATTTGACTCTCAGAATATCTAGTGCTACAGAGGCATCTAATTTCTTTGTGGTTCTACTTAATATTCACCAATACTTTCTTATATTATCCGATAACCCACCCAGACACCGACCGATACTACTTAGTCCTAAGCCACCATCTCTCCGATAATTAGTGGTATCGGGTCTCGTGGGCTGGCTACTTCTGGGAGGAAAAATTCTCAACCGATAATTTAGTGGTGATGTGAGGAAGGTTGGACATCTCCAACCCTCCTCACGTGAAGTAAGTGGTTCCCATGTTTCCTCCACTGCTTGGGACGGTAAATTCTTCTCAGTGACCGAAGTAATAAGGTCACCATCGTCTCACGGGGTCCACTGGGGGACGACACTGAGGCGGAGGCAATATGATGACCATCGCCTGGAGGAACCCACAGCCTCGAGAGTAATATAATTGCCTCCTGACTTCCTCACCAGGGCCTCTGCTACCCACTAACCCTCACCAACATCCGTCTCTCCCCTCACCACCTGCGCCCCTCACACACACACACACACACACACACACATACACTCCACTACCCACATCCTCACACTCTGTCTACCCTCGGCGGGATCTCTTCCACCTACATTTCACCCAGACTGGACGTCCAGCCTTGCTCGATACGTTTCTTCCCTGTCGCATCTATCCGTGGTAAGCTAAGTTGGCATATTTGTTTTCATATGAAGCAATATTACGATGCCATATAAGCAACCATGTCTCCTCTAGCTCTGAATTTACCCAATAACCAAACGATGAGTCTTAATTGATTTCCTGAAGGCCCCACAGTCCAAGGAGCCCTTAGACCGAGGAGCCCTTAGACTGCGTTATCCAAGTCCCTTATCATCCGTAGCGGGGCACATCGTGAGTCTTCAAACTAAGGGCTATGAGCTTTCATTCATGTGGCGACGATACGCCTTAGAGCTAAGGGCTTTGGGGCCTTCATTTACTTGGCTATGATACTTCATACAGGTGTCTTCGAGCCTTTATCCACGAGACTACGTTAATGAAGCCTTTGAACCCTTATACCAAGGTCATCGAGCCTTTATTCATTGAGTTGGCCCTTTAGATATTCATACGTGTGCCCCTGCTAATGTAGCCAAGGGCCTCCTTCTGCCCCATCATACTGTGAGTACACTTTAATGCCTCGTAAGTAGTATTTATCTCAGGGCAAATGGCGAGTGCATGGCTTGGATCCTCACCCACTGATGATGATGATGAGACCTCTTACCATGTGTATGTGTGTGTGTAGAGAGAGAGAGAGAGAGAGAGAGAGAGAGAGAGAGAGAGAGAGAGAGAGAGAGAGAGAAAATCAGCAACGTATCTATAAACACGGCTGTAAGCAATCGAGTCCTAGTTTTAACCGAGTGAGTCTTGGTTTGTTAACGTATTGAGTCGTGAGTTTTTGCCAGTCGAATTGTAGGGTTTTCAAAGCAGTTGGGCCGTGATTTTTTTCAGTTGGGTCGTGGTTCTTAACCAGTCCAAACTGTGGCTTTGAGGCAAAGCCAACTTAGCTGTGTTTATACCCAATCGAACCGTGGTTATGAAGCACTCTAGACGCACTGTGTTTGACCGATTTAGAGCCTTGGTTATGTAACTAGTCTCTAGCCTTCCGACCCGTTTCGAGTAGTGGTTGGTTCACTACCATACCTTTACCCACCATGAGTGACGTCTGAAGCTACGTAAGACCAGCTGAGTGGAGTTGGGTCCACTCAAGAGCTCCCCAAACTCGAGTACCTTCACTCCAAACTTTGGAATGCATTAGGTATCCCATCTGACGTTTTCTTTGATGGTCAGGAAGTTGGTTGAACTAAATGATGACATCAGACGTGGGGAGTGGGGGGGGGGGGGGGAAGGATTCTTCTGGTACCGATGGAATCCATCTCTCTGCCTGTAAGTGGAGCTAGTCTCAAACGCTCCATCTCGACTTGTGTCTCATCAGTCTCTAGCCTCAGTGTCTGTCTCCATCCGTCATTCATCGCATCCATCTTTACTCGAAGACTTAAACCTTAACCCTCCATGCATATCCGATGTTCTATATCTTCCCTCCTTCTGTGTCCAGCTTCCCTCCATCTTTAACTATACCTCCTACTCTCCATACGAACACCTCTCAAAGTCTACCAGTGTTCCATCTCTATTCTTCCCACTCTGTTGTACACGTCTCCTGGAGACGTACCACACTCCATATTCTTTATTTTTTCTTTAAGTTTCTTGACGTCTGTTTGCACCTGCAATCCTGCCACGTCCTCTCAAGACATATGCCATCATCACTGAATGCCTTGATGTGGGGTGAATGATGTCTGGAAGGTAAATGACCCCGTTTGGTAATTCAAAGCTGTTCCATGTTAGCCAAAGCGACTGTAAAAAAGAAAAAAGCCTTTTTTTTAACTTATATTTATGAGAGATTATTTATTAGTTAATTGCTATCCTTTATGTAAATTTATGTTTATAGATCTTTTTACGTTCCTGACCATTTAGAAGTTTTGGAGAGAAGCAAATCTAAAGACACATCTCGTCCAGAGACGGTTCTGGTTTGATGGGGAGAGTCTGTGATATGGGAAGAGTTAAACCCTTAGGCTTTGTCCTGTGAAGGAGAAAGACACAGTTCGGGTTATATAATCACAGATATTCGTTGGACTCGCCTGCCACGAGTGGTTGATGATGCTTTTTTAGTAAGTTTAATACGAAGGCTGTTTACTTTTTTCTTCCCACTAACCACCATTCATCTTTATTACCACCACCATTTATCATCATCACCACCACCACCACCACAGCCACAATTATCACCCCCTCGCGTCCAAAGATAACGAGTGGAGATAAGAAGTTTCGCAACGGCACCTCAAGTCTTGCAACCTCTTCATATCATCTTTGCCATCTGTGCGTCTACCTAATTCAGTAATCTATATTTTCCTACTCTTAACTCATCTTTTCTTTGTCTGTGTCTATTAACCTATCAATGCATCTACCGAAATATCTCTATATGTGTCTACGCAGATGCTCTTAGATGGCGAGTTCATTCACATGTAACGAACGCACAATACGTAGTCCTTAAAACTTCGAAACCCCTCCTGCTTTATACAGTTCCCTTGTAACCTCGAAGTAAGACTTGAGTTGTGTTGTATGAAGAAATATCCATTCAAGATTTACATACAAAGAACTGCGTGGGATGATGACCCATTCTGTGACCCATGTCTCATTTGGTGTTGTCCAGAAAGAGAACTCGGTCTCCTGTTTTCCTTCTCTTCGTCTATACGATTAGTAGATTTATTAGGTTCACTAAATGGTAAAAGGATCTTTATATATGTCCCTGAGTCATTCTCTTTCATTTGCTATGGGATCCCTAAGCCCTGAATGAGGATATAGCCCATTACATCTATAAGGGCGGCCGGGTCCCTACACTCACTTCTAGAGCAACTGATGATTTTCTCCCCATTCACCCCTTTCATCGCGTCCCTCTCTTCTGTCTCTCCCTAACCTTCCATCTACCCCTTTATCTTCACTCCCTCTTCGACCAGATGGGCTATTATTCCCCCCCCCCTCACCCCGTGGACTCCAAAGGAGGTGCTCTCCAGCTGCCCACCCTAAACTGTTTGGTTGAGTCCCCTTAGGGCACGTATCCTATGTTCTTTCTTCCCTCTCTCCTTCTTTCCATTTCCTTTACCCCCAACACAGGCAATGGGTTTTCGCACACAGGTAGTGGGTACATGTCGTCTTCACGTATTTTGCTGGATCTTCATCGACACATGAGAAGGGCCAAGGACATTGCCCACTTTCTCTCGCTCTGTCTGGCCACGTACCCTCATCGCTTCATGAAGCCAACGTGTGACTCAGAATATCACACAGTAAAATCAGTGCTAGCGCTCCCAACGCTCGTGCTCACAACAACGCACTCATATCATACTCATAACATCATCTCCTCACTGTTATTTCCTCACATACATTTCGACCTTAAGATTAGTAATCTTTTGATCCTTTGCTTTGAGACGGATTAGTACTGAGCTTCAGGCAATGCACACAATATTTCCTTACGTCTGGAAATGATCATATACATAAGTCACATAATCTTCGCAACATCAATCTTCTTTAATCCTGTATTAATCATCATAACCTGACTTTGCTATGTGGGGAAATCCTTTCGATTAAAATCTGCTCCTCACTGGACCTAAAACGTTTCCGATTTCCGCAATCCAGACGAGGATTCCAGCTCCGACGCAGACCATCACCAAGGGAATTGAAGTGATTAGAGCAAGTCCCTTCAGCTAGTAATGACTCCCATTACCTGTGTACACCGTTGTCAGATAGGTTCAAAAAGTTTCGTAACTTAGGGTACGTACCTTGCTCAAGTTGCGTTTGGTTCTGCCGTTTGTTTCCAGTTAAGTTTATAGAGTCTTCGTTCCTTAAGTTGCGTTTGGTCTCGTGGGATATTAAAGCTAGACTCGGCCCTATATATTACCATCGTTTTAAAAGTTCTGGTACCCTTATTTCATCCTCAGTTAAGTTTTAAAGTGACACATTTAAGTAGTATTCGTACTGGCACTTAATGATGGTTAGATACTTACCTGAACGCGAGCTATAGTGACGATTTTGATGCTTAAGGGAGCCATGTGTGCAGTCTGTCTGGTACTAGATCTCTTAACTTTTCACTGAAGCTGTAAAGTCCTTGTTAACTCCCAAGATAACAAGATATACCACAACGTTACCAGATAAATCTTTACCCACCGGCGGCCGGCCCCCCTACCATAAGATGCCCTTGTTGTTATCTTGTGTTATCAACCCTTATCAACAGAATATCCTACTTCCCTGTCTAGCAGTGCCTCACACTCCCTTCCTAGCTTTTATGGTCTCCTCTCAACACTGAAGACAGACGGCAGATAACCGTCTCTTTGGCCTTGTTAATGACAAACACCTCACCAACTTCGTCAGCCAAGACATTTCGTCACAAACACACTATCAAGCTACCTCGCAAAGAAAGGAATACAGTCTTAATTCGCAACTTGCCATGTTTTGAATGCAGTTTGTTAATGCACCATTTCAACACAGGCAGATGTTTTTTGGGGTGGTCATACAGGAGTGAAGATAACACGAGCGCTGATTATCACACAAGGTTTTCTTTATATGAAGCAGGACTCGACGGGAGGTGTTCATGGTGAAAGAGATTGGGAATTTTAGCTTCTGTTTACCCTTACATGAAATGATGAGGATACTAATGTGTCTATAGACAATGAATGTACATATTGAAGGATACATACTTATGATGTTAAAAGTATGTACAGTCATGCAAAGCCATTCCCACACTCACACATACTCAAAAACACACGCAAATCCAAATATACAGACAAAGATATAGATACAGACATATACGCACATACAAATCATACCAACTTGAATATATCAAAAACTGATAGTCTCTATACATGTAAAATTATATTCCAAGCTTTCCCAATCGTCCATGTGAGCTCAAGTGTTCCATACCCACATATTCAAATACATTTTGTTTTTGGTTTACCACCGGGATCCCACATGCAGTATCTATGCCTCACCGAGGGCAAGTCGGGAGGATACAGTTCACGTAAGTGAAACAAGTAATCCTGTTTGCCATCCTCGAGGAAGACATCTTGGGGCTCTGAATGTTGCCTTGGTCATTGCTGCTGAACGTGAGGAGGCAAAGCCGCACTGCAAACGAGTTTAAGCGGTAACACGACGCTATACCAACACCTTCTGAGAACTCCCACATCTCAGTGGGTCCCGAGTGTTTCCATGAGTGTTGCAATATGGGGAGAGTTGTTCTTCACTCGTGGTGGACCCACCCACCCAACTCCCCATCTCTTGAATGGTCTTTACCTATGACGAGATCTTGCCTAGCGCGTAGCGCCTCACCGCAGGAAAATCTAGAGGTGAAAATAGTCACTTGTCGGGTTTTATGTGTAAGATGGAGAAGGCCTTGTGTTTGTGGACAAAATACCAACAATCCATATATATATATATATATATATATATATATATATATATATATCCTCATCGATTCTCGCGAAAAGTTCCAGCCCGTGATCCAATGTCGGAATTTGGCTTAGAAGGCGAACGCTCTACCGACCATGCTACCGATCTATCTGTCTATGTATCTATCTATCTCTTAGTACTACACATGTATTGTTTACAAAACCCATAGACGATCTTTGCCTAGGCACCAATGATCTGTGCCTTGCCCACCGCGTCGTGATGTCTACCCGACCCTGATTGGTTGAATTAGTAACTTCCTTCCCAATTGGTGGACGTTTACGACACCTGTTGCCGTGAGGGTTAGTGGTTCTTTAGCCTCATTAGCACGAGTGAGGCTTGTTAACGAATATGTTGATTAGGAAACTTAGCATCAAGTGCTCTGGCGAACGAACGTAACTGCGGCTTGCTGAAATGGAAGGCAATTACGTGCAGACATGTTGCTGCTCTTCTGCAACTCTTGTCTCTCTTCTTCTCTCTCTCTGCAAATGACAGGAGTTTTGTTTAGGCGCCTGTACGAGGATGAATATTCCCAGTGTCTTTTTTACGTAAGATTAAGTAAAGTAAATACGTAAACACCAAATTGTACACTCTAGACCCAGCAGTAATAAACAGGAGGATTCAAACTGGTTCTGTTATCAACAGCAGCATTAACAGTCAGTCACTGTCATACACACTCATGATTCCGTTGCGTTTTTCATCCAGTCAACGGAAGAAAATGTTAACTCACATTCTAGGCTGGATGACTCTCTCAATCGGGGGTTCACAAGGGGACGCGAAAGTGGCCCCTTTCTCTCTTTCCGAAGTCCTGCTCGCAATGTAGTCAGG
Organism: Panulirus argus; assembly: GCA_038088735.1. Taxonomy (NCBI): domain Eukaryota; kingdom Metazoa; phylum Arthropoda; class Malacostraca; order Decapoda; family Palinuridae; genus Panulirus; species Panulirus argus. Next base: position 6,935 of record JAYMFT010043686.1, on the reverse strand, counting down.
CGAGAGGAAAAAAAATAAAAAAAAAACTATGTCCTCGTCAGCACGAACCTTACCAGCGAGAACAAGCGAGCACCTAACCTAATAACATCAAGGTTAGGCAGAAGTGATTAATATCCATATCCGGTAGGAAGCCAAAACATATCAAAAATATATGCCTTACAATGGTTTCCCAGGTCTCCTACCCCCACAGGTAGATCTGGGACTTTACGTATACTTTTCGATACTTTCTGTGGTCTCTTATCTCCACAGCTAGATCTGGGATCTTACGCATACCTTACGATGGTTTCTGTGGTCTTCTACCCCCACAGCTCGGTTTCATACCTGCTCTCTAGACCCACGGTTTAGTTCTGTGGCGAGAGAGGTTCATTTTTCAACATGTGAAACATGTTTCTGAAACACTCTGTCGTATTCGTGATACAATTAGCGGAGATCGTCTTGTGGAATTCTTGGAAATATGAGCCCTTGTCCTCGGGGAATCATCCGACGCTCAGTAAATCACTTTTCATATCAGGTAAAACACCGCCTTTGTGGTTCAATCAGAAACGAATCCAACGATTATCTAAACCTTTTTTGCGGATTCTCATGGCTGTCATAACACTAAAGGCGCACTTTAGGAGACTGTACGTTCGAAATCTGCTTCACAACAGTTCCTGTTAAGATTTCTAAATGTCTTGGGACGCTGAAAGAAAAAGGTGAGGACCTGGCAGGCAAACAGATACAAAATACTCTCAGCAGACGAGTTAAATTCCACTAAATCTAGCGAGACATAATGGAACTTAATCTCGACAAAGGGCCTTTGCCCGGGACCCCACTCAGCATCACAGAGGAAAGCCTTATGGAAACAGTCGGGAAATTCAACTGAAGGTGTAGAGTTCATCTGCAAATTAATGTGTCATCGTATTACATGCGAAACGTTCATGCAAATTAGGGCTTTCGGCTCTCGGGCCAGGTCTAGACTCGAGGAAGCCTTTTCTGCGCATCGAACTTTACCTCAGGTGTAAACCAGTCATCCCCACAGCAGGAGCTTTTGAAACGGCAGGATGCTGTGGCACGGTGCTAGAATGAATATGATAGCATTGCGTTACTAGATAATGTGCTACCTTATAATTATCGTTGATATTTAGGTGCGTGTGTGTGTGTGTGTGTGTGTGTGTGTGTGTGTTAGTTATTCATTTGTTTGGTCTTTAGGTCTGTCAACTACCAGAGTCATTAAAGCCGTCATCGTCAAGCTATACATCCACCTACCGAAAGATCGGTAACACCTTCTTCAGGTGTTAAGGGTATAATCACCTGATCACATACACTATCGGTAGTGTAAATATGTGTGCTCTTAATTAATCATCTGTACTGCACGGAGAGGGAGTTCTACACTCGTGTTGCCCCGTCTTTTAACCTTGCATATGTGTGTCATTTTTTTACTGTTGTGTGTGTAAGCATGCACAGACAGCCTGAGCAAGGAACCCATCTATCGACAAGCCAAAAAGGGAAGGATGAACAACTGGGTTGAGCATGGGCCGAATGCCAGTCCCAGGATTCGAACCCATACGGATCTGACTCAAGGCTGGCCCGCACTGACTCATGGTCAGTTACGTTAAACATTTTGTATACGTTTTTTCCCTCCGTCAAACTTCTTCCATTCACTGACGCATCCTTACTGCAGACTTCACCTAAGGTTTTACTGTAACATCCTTCCGTTTTCTGACTCTGGAACTTCAGTTTTCCAGTCAATATTCCTGGACACCTTGGTCGGTTATGTGCAGTTACAAGCCTTGCGTCCAGTCTTAAGGGGGTTGGGTTTCCTCTCTGATTTCTCTACGACGTCACAGCTGACCACATACTGCGGTCGGGTTACTCCTGGCATTATACAGCCGGGTCTGCCGGCACAGTAAGCTCCGCTGGGATTTTATGACCGGGGGTCTGCCGCTACATTAAGCTCCCCTAGGGGCTATGTTGCCACGTTTGCTTGCCTTATTCACACTATGACTAGGCCAGACGAGGTACCCGTTTCCTGTGGGGTGCATATGCGTATGGAGCACACAGAAAGCTACATTTTACATGGTAGTTCAACGCTACATTTTACATGGTAGTTCATTGCCAATGGCCCGGTTATCGTTGAGGGAAAAGTGTAACTAAGTCACATATTTCCTTAGTGATTCGTTGAGGCTGGTATGGGCAGGTAGGTGGGGCTTGAGGGAGGAAGATACAACAAGGACGTGCAGGAAGAATTTGATGATGGTAGGGGACAGAAGACAGAAGAGAGGTAAATGAAGAAAGAATGGGAGATATATGAAAAGGTGAAAGGAGAGGGATAGAAATGAGGAAAGAAGAAATTAGAAAACAGGAAGAGGGTGGTGAATGAAAGCAGAAAAGTGTTGAAGAAAGATGATATAGATGGAGCAGCAACACCTAGAACAAAAGTGCACAAAGGATGACCAAAGAGGAGAAGGAGAATATACTGGAAAGAATGAGTAGAAAAAGCAGAAGTACACTTCCACTCGAAGGTGCTTCGCTCATCATCATATCAACTGTCCGACTGAAGCAACAAAGTCCATCGTTTCCTGAAACATAAGGTTATCTCTTACTTGGAATAAGCAGTCATTCTCTTCCCGTGACTTGCTCTCTTGTATTCACTCACTTTTGCTGAAGCGTTGTCAGGGGTTCATAAGCAACCAGGACCTTGTGTTGATGCAACAATTTGAGTCTAAAATGAGAATATAAAGAATCCATCGAGCACTGGTGTACGAGACATGGTATAGTACAGAGTGAACCAACGAATGTATTTAGTGAACCATGATATTGCCGTGAGAGGAGAGAGCGTGTGTGTGTGTGTGTGTGTATGTCAGATGCGAACAGTGAGGTCACTCACTAAGAAAAACAAAGCTATTAATCCGATTTCAAAATATCAACGTCACATGCTGATACATACTAAAAACATTACGACTGGCAAGGTATGACAAGAAGTTGTTGTGGGAAGAATTGCTTCTCAGGGACTTGATAATGCAATGTGCGCCTTTCTCTTCTGTCGACAAACTGATGAACTAAGCTTTAGGGATCGTCTTATGCAACGTGGGAGGGAAGTCTGCAAGTCATAATGTCAAAGTAAGAGTTTGGTACTAGCACCACTTGGAGTCACGGTATCACATCACATGATCCAAGTTCGTAATCACAGAGCCCCTACTCGCATGACGAACGTAGCTGTTCAGTACAAGAAAATTCACCAAATCTTACAAAAGTAGTTGACTTGATTTCAAGCTGGTTTCCACAAAATGTTCACTTGTTTTCAAGTGACCCGGAAGAGTCATTATTCTATACTATGCCTGTTAGCCACACGACTGAAAATGGATGCAGAATCTATACGTGTGAATATCTATCCTGAAATAGATAGGTTCACATCTGGTTCATTTCTTCAAGTCTACTTGATTCATTAGATAGTAAAATAAACAGAATAAAAGCTTCCAGTAAATCTAATCCTTGGGTTTCCCTCGTCCTCTTGCTCGTTCATTTTAATTCGTTGGATGCCATGGCTGGCGTGTGCTCCGCCTTACACCCTTAGAACCCAGTCTCCTGGCCACTCACTGTCAATTACTGAGTTTAATGCCGTCGTCAGTCACGGGAACTTGCAACCAGCAAACGATACCTTGCTGGTGGTACAGCACCCCGAGCGAGCGAAGGGTAATTAAGCAAAATTGCATGTTATCGGATAGTTGAAGTTAATATGGTTCATTGATAATGAAATATATATAAGTAATGAGACAGATATTCAATATCATTACGATAGATACCAAACTTCTTGTCATTTAAAACACTGCGGTGGTTTTAGTCATGTCATTATGATATTGCTACTGCTTTTGAAATATGGGTAAGACTAAGCATACTTAAAGTAGCTGAGAAATAACTTAGACATAGAATGATGCTTGAAAGAGTCTATAAACTTATGAAATATTGGAATTAAGGTAACTGAATAAGAAAAAAAATAACATCTGTCGCCAAGGGAAAACGAGTTATCACTAAGTGGCACCAAAAAAGTGAGACATTTAAACATTAAATTATTGTAATAGAATGAATCCAGTATTTAAGGAGGAACTTAAATTTAGACCCAAATTAAAGGTATTAAGATTTTTGTACTGAAAAATACCTGTTGATTATACAAGATATTGCTAAACTTTCACTACAAGATGTGGCAGCAGCGCCATAGCAGACGACCCATCTCGTTGTTGTTATCCTGCGAGTAGTGCGACGTAGAGAGCCATACGTGGTTAATTGCAGTGCCTTTCTTCTTCGCTACTGTCTTATTTCGCCACTATGAAGCTCTTCAGTACCGTCACTCTTCTCGGACTAGTTGGGCTATGCTTTGGCAAGTATAAATTCTGTTAAAAAGAAAGAGAGGGATCGGAGAATTTTGTCAAGAGGTAATAAGAGTGTTTTCCTGCACGTTGCAAAAGTGCCTTGTTGGATACTCCATTGTCATGATCAGCTGTTGTCAGGCATGGGCTTTAGACGGATAGACTTCTTAATATCGGGATGTAAATTGATCAGATTAAGAGTCAAGGACTGTTTAGGACTGTACAGTCTGAAATAAGCCTACAACTGGGGGAGAAATGCCTTATATAAATGATAAATTTACGAGGTGGATTAAACCTTTCCTTACTGGCAATTAGAACACTAAGGCGGCCCGTGGATTACATTAGGGGCTTAGATAGGTTACATTAGGTTAGTAATGTTAGAGAGAAGACATGGTATAGAGTGTCACCTTATCAGTACAGATATTGAGGAATTATGTGAGAGAGCGTGGAGCATAGATAAGCATGACATAGAACAACGGCAACATTGTACAAATGAGGCGTGAAACTAGAAGTATTTGATCTGCTTTGTAAATAAGAATGGCTTTACTGTTAGGTGGTTAGAAACAGCAGTTATATTTTCACTGTTCTAGTGTCAGAGATGTCTGATTTCAGGACAGGTTTATTGTCAGGTAAATCTCATTTATATGCTCAGTGTATGTGACCTATGTTTTAAATTGGTGCTAATGATATTTGTTCTACAGGTGCTGGAGGTGGCATGATGTCAGGCGAGAGCAGTAGTGGAGGTAGGTTCACAGTGGAAGGGAATGATGTTACATATACTGGCCAGCACTTTGTGGCGGAAGGAGACAAGTTTTCTATCTTGTGCATCGTTGGTGTTAATAATCATCTGCAGTGGACATTCAATGGCAAACCTATTGTGCCAGGGGAGGCGGGGTAAGGGACTTGAGCATGTTTAGGACAGTAGTCGTACTTCTGAAATTAATGAAAGATATTGCAAAAGGACCCCTGGATGTTAAACCACAATACTTATGTTGATTATATGAGGAGATATACTCTGGATATTTAAGATTGTTCACAAGTCTGGTGTAGATAGTCAGGGTTTGACTGTGCAGCATAACTTGACTGAGGGACGAGTAAGGATATGGGCATTGGATGATCATGGAAAATAAGATATAGAAGGATCCCTGCAGTTCAAATACTCATTTTACAACTCTGCATTTGCTCAAGTACTCATATATATTCCAAGAAAGTATTGTATTTATAAGTTAGTATGTTTATGGCATGTTGTTCACATCAGATATACTATGGTAGAAGGTCCTGGACGACAAGGATATGTTGTGAGTCGGTTAACTGTGGTGAGGGCTCATGCCTTCCATGCTGGAGAGTACAAGTGCACACCACACAACAAGGAATCACACTCAGTTTTTGTTATAAGTGGTAAGAGTAGAAGCAGGTGGCTACACTTGATATTGCAGTGTTGAAAGGGTATACCATGTATGTTCTTTATATTAGCAGTAGTAAGTAACAATCAAAGAACTGCTTTTAAACATTTTTAGCTACCTCCCCCGTAATAAGATTTATGTGGTTGATGTAGCAGTGGTGATTTTATTCTTTGTGTTTATTCACATTTATTGGCATTTATTATAATAGCTTTTTCAGCTTTGCTGAATATCTTCTATACTTTGAATGAAAAAGTATAACATTTCTCTAAATAGAAACTTTCAGCAGTAATTAAGTCTAGACACTTTTGTTAAAGCAATATTAGTCTAATGGGACATGTAGCTTTCAGTGTGAAATCTTGATCTCAATAGTTCTTTCAACAGTTTGTCAAATGCATTGCAATATCATTTTTGCTTACAACATGGCATATCAGATACTACTTGACCACAGCCATTCAAGATATATTATAAAAAAGTATTAAGTATTTTTCCATATCTAGTAAGTAAATCTTGCTTCATAGTTGGGATACATAATATATACAGCTTTATTTGCATACCTTTTAACACAGAATATAGTAAAAAAATGTTTTGTAGTTTTTGTAAAACAATAGATTACAAGTCATCACTTGTGTTTCTTATCACATGAAGCTCAGAATAAAGATTAATATCTGCTGAGAGTTTGATTTGAATGTGAAAACAGATTGATTATGTTTAATGGCTAATCTGGTTTATCAAGAGAGATAGTCGAGAAGGATTCTTGAAGGCATACAGCATAATTCAAAACTTTTGATGATACGGCTTTGTACAATGTAGCACTCTTGAGATTAATCCCCCAAGATCAGTGTTTTCAGTTGCTGAATAAGATCTGCTGTGATGCATATAGAGCTTGTGATCCTTCCTTTATAAGCTATTCTTAAATGGGGAGTCTTATATTTAGTGTAAAAAGGTATTATGTGAGTAACGAGATCATTGTGACATGATGTATACTTGGAAAGGTATCATAAATACTTGCAGAAAAATTATTTTGATCAAAAGGTTATTTTAAAGCTTTGGAAACATCTGTACCAGGCCCAGTGAAGAAGGCTATAGTATTAAGATATTAGATAGCTAGAGGGTCAAAGAATATATATATATATATATATATATATATATATATATATATATATATATATATATATATATATATATATAT